>MU783869.1:23676-49117 GCA_026770625.1 Nicotiana glauca | reverse complement strand
AAAAATCATAAAGAACAGGTTTAAGAAAAGCTCAGAACTCAAGCAAGTTCAGGAGAGAAAAGAGGTGACATAGAACTTAGGAACAGTAGATGAAATAGGTTTAGAACTCAAACACAGGTCCAGTAAAGGCAAACAAGACTCAGTAAGAAAATAGTAAAGGAACACATAAGGTAGACATGTAAAAACATGCTGTAGAAACCAGTAGAAGAAATAACAAAGCACAAATAGAAGCACATGTGTAATAACAACAAATAAGAGAAGACATGCGAGGAAAGGATACAAGACATAAGCGAAAAATCATAAAACATGCATAAACAGATAGATTCACACAAAGAAAGAAGAAAAAGAAGAAACAGAAATCGTTTAAAGATTTTGAAAAACCTAAATTGAAATAGACTAGTTTGGGAAAGAAAATTAGGGAAAAGCTTTAAAGCCTCGAGTATAACACAGATCTATAATAGATCTAAGAAAATAAGGGAAGAAGGAACCTCGAACAAGAGGTTTTCTCAGAAACCCTAGAAATGAGAAGGCTTGGAAAGGATCCGGTCTCAAATAGGTCTGAACCATAGCTAGGCCTTTTAAAGCTTGAACACGTCGGAACGGAGCCGGAGAGACCATAAGACCTCAGATCTGTAGAAGATTTGAATGGACATATTTGAGGTTGGACCTCGAAAACCCTGAACAGCCATGATTTAGGGTGAAGGGAAGTGAGCACAGGCCGTCCATGGCCTGAGAAGACATGGACTCCGGTGAGAACTAGTCGGAGAAGACGCCAGAGGCGACTAGGGTTTTGAGTGTTAGAGAGCATTTGAGGGAAGGAGAGGGTTCAGAGGCGGCTACATGAGAGGAATGAGAGATAGGGTTAGGGGTTTGGTGGGATTAAAAAGGAAAGAATGAAGGAGGGCCGTTGATCATAATGATCAACGACCAAGATTAAATATAAAATCGGGCAGGTTTAGTTAATGGGTCAATGGGTCGGGGTAAGATTTGAATTGGGTCGTCAAATTGGGGCCTGATTTGGGGTCAATTGGGGGGGTCAACATAGGCTATAATTGAATGTACTTTAGGCCACAACTGAAATAGCCAGTTTTCCCTTTTGATTTTACAAAAATAGTAAAAGATGTTTTAAAATCAAATTAAAAGCACTGAGTTAATAAATAATAGGTAAATATTAATTTAAAAAATATTGGGATTGATTTTGTAATTAAAATGCTATTAAATCTGAAAGTGGGCTAAAATTTCAATTACATATAATTTAGTTTTAAAAATACCAAATGAATTTGTAAAAATATAAAAAAGTCATGTAAATTATATTTTGATGTAAATGTGAGAATAAAATGAATCATTCTCCAAAATGGCGAGTTTTGAGAATAATTATTGGGTCTTATGGTGTAAAAATAGGTCATAAATTAGTTTTTGAAAATAATAAAATTGTCAAAACCTTTTGGGGTGCTTATATATGCACATATATGCTATTTTGAAAGTATTTTGGGTATAAAAAAAATACATAGGGAAAAATTGGGTATCAACACGGATTTTTGGGTGCAGAAGCGGCTTGCAAGTGCAAAATATTATCCGCGGATGTGGAAATCTCCGAGTAGAAAGTATATAAATTTTCCTTCGCGAAATTTAGTCCATTCCACCATTTTTGAAGTCGGGATTGGAGCTTTTGGAGGGTCTTGACGAGGAAATCAAGGAGATTCTTGTTGAGGTAAGATTTTTAAACTTAATACTCGTATCTATGGTGAATTTCACTTGATTAAAAAAGGAAATTGAAGAGATTAGGGGTGAAAAAAATCGGAAAATTAGGGCTTGAAATTGGAGAGTTTAAATTGAGAATTTGAAGGGATATTTGAGGTCTTATTTTTATGATTTTGGTATGTATAGGCTCGTGAGAGGATAATGATTCTAGTGTTGTGATTTTTATACGATTTCGAGATGTGTCCCGAGGGTTGGGTTTGGCCAATTTCTGAATTTTGAGGTTAATTTGATAATTTTTGTGTAGGCTTTGTCCCTTTGGATTGTATTGATGCTATGTTTCTAATTTTGGATAGATTCGGGATGATTTGAGGCCAAGTCGAGAGGCAAGGGCATTGCGGAGTAGATTTTCATCCCGTTCGAGGAAAGTAACAATTGTAAATCTAGACCTGAGGGTATGAAACCCCAGAATTTCGTACTACTTTGATAAATGAGGTGACGCAAATGCTAGAGGACGGGCATGTGGGCGTGCACTCGTAGGGATGTGATTTGGTCTATCCCGCGGCAATTGTAGTGTTGCATATTTTGATAAACTCTATGTGATAGCTATGTGTTTTAGAAATGAATCCGTTAACTTGGGCTAAATGCCATGTTTGGGGTTGTGTGATGAACTGTTTGGACCCCAGGGGTACTTTACTACTATCCTTACACTTTTTTTGATTTGAAAGCATATCCTCAGTCATGATTTTTACCTATTTATTGTTTGATATTTCAAATATATAAAAACCATTTGGGCTGAGTTCCCTGATTTTACACAAAAATGCCTGAGTGGCTGTGAGGTTGATGACTTAGAGAGGTCGAGGACCGGATGGTGAGGATTATATATCTTTATAGACCGAGCTGCACGCCACAACAATATTTATATGTATATGGATCGGGTTGCACCCCGCGGCGATATGTATTGGATTGGGCTGCACGCTACAACGATATAGCACTTGTTGATACCCAATTTTTTCTATATGTTTTTGATACTCAAATACTTTCAAAATAGCATGTGTATACATATATAAGCATGTCCAAAAGTTTTGGTATTTTTCCTCAATTTTTAAGATTTTTTTTAAGAATCAATTCATTGTCTATTTTAACAGTACAAAATCCAAATTGCCTCCAAAATTATCATTTTTTGGTGAATAACTTATTTAATTCTCATATTTATACCAAAATATAATTAAGATAATTTTTGCATATTTTTTACCAATTTATTTGGCATTTTTAAAACCAAATTGCATATAATTGCAATTATGGCCTATTTCGTAATTAATAGCATTTTATAATTATAAAATTAGTGCCAGTATTTTTAATTTAATATTTATATATTATGTATTAATTTAGCACCTTCAATTTTTTTCATAAATCTTTTTATTATTTTTTATAAAACAAAATGGGGGAGAAGTGGCTATTTAAAATCTGGCCCTATTTCATTACAAATTTAGCCCAAATTGCACCCTAATTGACCCCAAATCAGACCCCCAAATCGACAACCCAATTCCATTTTTTACCCGCTTTGTCCAAACCCGCCCGTTGGTATCATTTAATCCTGGCCGTTGATCATTTTGATCAACGGCCCACATCCTTCCTTTCCTTTTTAATTCTACCTACCCCCAACCCTAATCCCCATTTCTCTTAGACAGCCGCCCCCAAACTCTCTTCTCTCTCAATACTCTTTCAAGCACTCAAAACCCTAATAGCCTCCCTCGTCTTCTCCGACCATTATCTCACCGGAGTCCATGGCTTTTCAGGCCATGGACAGCCTGTGCTCACTTCCCTTCACCCCAAATCACGACTATTCAAGGCTTTCGAGGTTCAACCTCAACGAGGCATGTTCAGATCCTTCGCGAATTTGTGTTCTTGTGGCTTCTCCGGCTCCGTTCCAACGTGTTCGAGCCTCAAGAGCCTAGATATGGTCCAGACCTGTTCCGGGCCAGATCCTTTCGAAGCCTTCTCGTTTGTAGGGTTTCTAAGAAACCCTGAAAGTTGTTCGATGTTCTTTCTCTCTTTATTTTTCTTAGATCTGTGATAGATCTTTGGTGTACTCGAGGTTTCAAAGCTTTTTCCCAAATTTCTCTTTTCAAAATTAGTCATTTTCAATTTAGGGTTTCCAAAACTTTTAAAACGATTTCTGTTTCTTCTTCTTCTTTCTTTATGCGAATCTTCCTGTATATGCTTTGTTCTTATGTGTTTTTTCTTGTGCATATTCTCTCTTATGTTCTTATGTTTTGCTGTTATTATGCATGTTCTTCTACTTGTGCTTTGTTATCTCTTCTACTGTTTCTACAACATGCTTTCACATGTCTAGCTTATGTGTTCCTTTACCATTTTTCTTACTGAGCTTTTGTTTGCCTTTACTGGACTTTTGTTTGAGTTCTAAACCTGTTTCACCTATTGTTTCTCAAGTTCTATGTCACCTCTATTCTCTCTTGAACTTGCTTGAGTTCTGAGCTTGTCTTGAACATGCTTTGTTTTTACTCTATTATATCTATGTGCTTTCTCATAAGACTCTCCGAGTCTGTTCGATGGCTTGCCCTCTCCTTTCTGCACGTTACTCGAATTTGAAACCCTAGACTGAACTGGAATCTTTCTCTTATGATTTTGAGGTTGTCTATGCCAACCTTTTCTTTCTTGCTTGACGCTTGTGTGCTTATATATAAGGGTTTTTCTTTCAAAAGGGTTCTGCCAACTTGTAATTGATTCCAATCTCCTTTAATAAGGCTCGATTGATTGGTTATTGATTTTCTAATTGAACTTTTCCTCACCTTTTTCTGACTAAGTTCATTCGAACAAAGCTTTTTATTGGCTGTTTGATTGACCTACTTGCCTTATTTCTCACAAATCATGTACCATAGGCCTCTTGCCTTAAATAATCCCTATGTATTTACCTGTGTTATGTTACTTTGGAAAGGTTTTTAATTATTCATCTTCCCTTAATTGTCTCATGCCCGTTTGAAATCAAATCCCTTAACCTTAGGGACACCTTTTGTGATTGATTGTAAACTATTTTCTTGCCTTTTTTGATTACTCGTTTTATGCACTATAAAAACAAGACACTACACACAACTTTCAGAAGGAAAAAAAAGAAGAGAAAAAAAAAATACACAACAAACCACAGAGACTTCAGATTACACACAGAGACACTACTGAATTTAAAATACTTCGAATACTTTTCACTACACAATTTCAAATACCTTCTCTATTACTACCCCCTATTTATGATACTAAGTATTGTGCTCCTCTCTATTCTACTGTCTGAAATACCTTTGAGTTACTCTTGAACTCTCAAATATTTGCTAAAGTTTCTGAGCCTGCTCCTGTTGACTTCTGGCTGTTTACTTGCTTCTACTATTCCGCTGTTCTAAAGCTTGCAACTGGTATGTCCTTCTAATTAAATAATACCCTCCGAACTATGTATTTACTTCTCCTCTTCTGTTATGCATTCTTCACTATGTGTTCATCCTAGTCTGTCATTCTCTCTTTCATTATGTTTCTGCATCTTTAAGTATGTTGTGCTTTCTTGCTTTCCTCATGTTTCTGTAAATGCTTTCTTATGTGATTCCCTGTTCCTTTGACCCCCTTCTTATGTGTGAGTGCAATACTGAGTCATGTTGGCATTCTATTATTGCCACTCATGACTTAGAATCAGGTTCTCTTGAACCTCTACTCAAATCAATTCCCATTCCCTTTACCCCTTATGTGCTGAGCCTTAACTCAGTACTGATGGTGTCCAAATCACCATCCAGACCCAAGTTTGACTTCTAAAAGTCTGCTCTTTATTTGTTGGCCAAGCAGATGGTTAGGGGTGTGCCAGTCTCTGCCCATGGCTGGTTATGACCACCCTCTGCTATGGCTCCCTAACTCCTCTCTCACTTTGCACTTATTCCTAGTTCTGCCCGCCTTTGGTAAGCCATGCTTTGGGACCCTGGAGCTCCCTCTGAACTTGGATGCTTTAGGGCTGGTTATTCCACACTGCACTATTCTGTTACAACAATTGTTATCTAGAGTGTAAGCACTGCCTGGAGTCCTTGAGGCTCCTTGGAACTTTGAAACACTTTGGGTGAGAGAAGGCCTTGGAAATCTGGAATCCGGATTTGGTGAAACACATGTTATTGGGTATTAAGATTGAATTAGGCTGCTTGGAACTAGCTGTATGTTGTGATGTATTTTTAATCGTTTTCTTTCTTCCTTCTGGTTCTGTAATATTTTTTGTATAAAAGAATTCGGGGAGATATAGTAAAAAGGGTATGAGAGGGGATTATTTTACTGCATCGAAAGGTAAATATCATGCCTATAGGTTTAATGCTGTAATCCAGTCACTTAAATATCATGCCTATAGGTTTAATGTTGTAATTCAGTACTTAGATACCATGCTATAGGTTTAAGGTTGTAATTCAGTCACTTAGATACCATGCCTTTAGGTTTAATATTGTAATTCAGTCACTTAGATACCATGCCTGTAGAGTTAATGTTTTAATCACCTAGATATCATGTCTATAAGTTTAACGTTTTAACTCGATCGACTAGATACCATGTCTATAGGATTTAATGCATAATACGCATAATCCAGTCATCTAGAAAATCTGCCTATAGGGTTTAATGCTTTATCATCTTGCAAATTATTAGAAACCCTGCCTATAGGATTTAATAATCATGTAAGAAGTTGCATATAGAAACCATGTTTATAGGAAATGCATACGCGTTAGGCAAAACTATAGGATAATCAAATCTGCCGTCTGTTTACCAATTCTGTAATAAGTTCTAAAACCCATTCTGCCTATGGAGGTTCGTCCCAAAATCTATTTAAGTAACAACAACCTGATAATTGGCATTTACGTTCAATATAATGTTTTTTTCAATAAAAACTCCTATAAATCTGTAATGCTTTTTTAAAAAAATTCTGCAAATCTGTCTGAGATAATTCCTTTAAATCTTCTGCCCAAATTCTATTCATCTTTTGAAGCTATCTTTCAGAACAGTCTTCTAACTCACTGTTTCTGTATTTTTGCTTTTGAAAACCCTCCTTCTACTGTATTTTCACTCAAACAAATCTGCTGATGTTAAAGTCATTTCTGAACTTCTGTAATTTTTTCAACTCTCTGTTTTAACTCTTCTGCATTAGGCTCTTGTCTGGAATCAGCACTTTTGTAACATTCAAGGGTTGCCACCGCTAAGGAACAAAAAGGATGTGATGAGATTTCTAGGAAGTCTCAATTATATCAGCCGATTCATAGCCAGTCCACTGTCATTTGTGAACCTATCTTCAAGATGCTTAAGAAGGATGCTGCCACCAAATGGACTGATGATTGTCAAAGGGCTTTTGACAGAATCAAGGAATACTTGTCAACACCGCTGGTCTTGGTTCCGCCTGAGCCAGGGAGACCCCTATTACTTTATCTCGCAGTATTGGATGGAGCGTTCGGTTGTGTTTTAGGACAACATGATGAAATCGGAAGAAAAGAGCAAGCCATCTACTACCTCAGGAAGAAGTTTACTCCATATGAGGCTCGGTATTTCTTATTAAAATGCACATGCTGTGCTCTGACCTGGGTAGCGCAGAAGTTGAGGCACTATTTTTGTGCTTACACCACTTATCTCATATCAAGTATGGATCCGTTAAAGTATATATTTCAGAAGCCTATGCCTACCGGCAAGCTCGCCAAATGGCAAATCCTGTTAAGCGAGTTCGGCATTATTTACGTTACTCAGAAGGCAGTCAAAGGGCAAGCTTTGGCAGACCACCTCGCCGAGAATCCCGTGGGAGGAGAATACGAACCTCTAAAGACGTATTTTCCTGATGAAGAGGTATCTTTCATAGGAGAAGACATTGCAGAATCCTATGACGATTGGAGAATGTTTTTCGATGGAGCTGTGAATTTCAAAGGAGTTGGCATAGAAGTAGTCCTGGTATCAGAAACTGGCCAGCATTACCCATTATCTGCCAAGCTCAGGTTCTCGTGCACCAACAACATGGCCGAATATGAAGCCTACATCTTAGGGCTCAAACTGGCCATCGACATGAACGTTTAGGAGCTACTAGTGATTGGAGACTCGGACTTACTCATACATCAGGTTCGAGAGGAATGGGCAACCAAGAATCCTAAGATACTCCCTTACCTACATCACATACATGATTTGAGGAAGAAATTCAGAAAAACGAAATTCCAGTATGTTCCAAGAATACAGAATGAGTTCGTCGATGCACTAACCACTTTGTAATCCATGATTCAGCATCCAGATACGAATTTCATTGACCCCATTCAGGTCAAGATTCATGACTAGCCAGCTTACTGTGCTCATGTTGAGGAAGAAGCCGATGGGAAGCCATGGTTCCACGACATCAGAGAATACTTAACAATAGGAGAATACCCAGAGCTTGCCAATGCTACTCAGAAGCGCACGCTCCAGAGGTTATCCAACAACTTCTTTCACAGCGGAGGAATCCTGTACAGGAGGACTCCCGATCTAGGTTTGTTAAGGTGTGTCAATGCGAGAGAAGCAACCAAACTATTGGATGAAGTGCACGCAGGAACATGTGGATCGCATATGAATGGCTTTGTTTTGGCAAAGAAGATACTCCGAGCAAGGTATTTTTGGATGACTATGGAAACGGAATGAATCCAGTATGTCTGAAGGTTCAATAACTGTCAAATATATGCAGATATGATAAAAGTACCTCCAAACGAGCTTAATGCAACAAGCTCACCATGGCCGTTCGCCGCCTGGGGAATGGATGTCATTGGACCAATCGAACCTGCTGCATCAAACGGGCACAGGTTCATCTTAGTGGCAATTGATTACTTTACTAAATAGGTTGAAGCAGCATCATACAAAGTAGTAACCAAGAAAGTTATAGCAGATTTCATCCACGACCGTATGGTTTGTCTGTTCGGAATTCCAGAATCAATCATCACTAACAATGGTTCCAACCTCAATAGCGACCTGATGAAAGCAATGTGTGAGACTTTCAAGATCAAACATAAGAACTCTACAACTTATAGACCTCAAATGAATGGAGCTGTAGAAGCAGCTAATAAGAACATCAAGAAGATACTAAGGAAGCTGATTGAAAGGCACAAGAAGTGGCATGAGAAATTGTTGTTCGCCTTATTGGGTTATTGTACCACAGTCCATACATCGACCGGGGCAACTCCCTACATGCTGGTTTATGGTACAGAAACGGTCATTCCCGCCGAGGTAGAAATTCCCTCCTTAAGGATCATACAAGAGGCAGAGCTAGACGACGTAGAATGGGTACAAAGTCGCTACGAGAGTTAGCCCTTATAGACGGAAAGAGAATGAATGTAGTTTGCCACGGTCAATTATATCAGAACAGAATATCCAGAGCCTTCAACAAGAGAGTTAAGGCGAGGAAGTTTACACCAGGGCAGCTGGTGCTGAAGAAGATATTTCCACATCAAGATGAGGCCAAAGGGAAATTCTCTCCCAATTGGCAAGGACCGTACATGGTTCACTGGGTTCTAACCAGAGGAGCTTTTATTCTTGCAGAAATGGACGGAGAAGTCTGGCCGAAGCCAATCAACTCAGACGCAGTGAAACGATCCTACATTTGATCATATGCTTTTTCTTTATGATGTAATTTGAATTATGCCTGACCTGATTCCCATTTAAGAGGGGATACGTAGGCAGCCCTATGGGTTCGGTCACATTTTAATAAAAATCCTAATTTTCACCCGCTATTAGAATTGGGGCAGAATTTTAAGGAGGACCCTCAAAATTTTGGAGTCGATCCGTTTTCAGTTATTCAGCACAACCATCAGCAGCACCAGCCCAGTAAGTGCAGAATTTTGAGGAGGGCCCTCAAAATTCCGAAACAAGAAAGGTGGTCGTGCCTTGAACCACGTTGCAGTTGTTGGTTCATCCAAAATAAAATCATTTTCAAATATATACTTACATTATATTTACTGAATTATGCATAAATATCATTTGAATTGCTGTCGTTTAGCAACGCTACCCCAATGATACACGACATCAAGAGCCAGGGGATACGAACTAAGCTTTCCCCTCTACAGAACTCACGATTTTTCTTTGGATGCAGGCACCCCAGGTCGCGAATCCTTGAATATATTCACACACTTGTACTCTGCAGGATTGAAACTTTCAGAACAATCACTCATTTACGAACCTACTATCTACACCCAATATTCCGAGCAGTCGCGATATCACAATCATCTATCAGCTAAAAAAACTTACTACCATTCGCTCCTTTACATTCCTGCATTGCATAAGGATACTATTCTACCTTCTGAGGTTAAGCTCTACCTCCATCCTGCATAAGGCTACTTATCTGCCTTTCAAGACTAAGCTTCGTCTCCATCTGCATTGCATAAGGTTATTTTCTGCCTTCCGAGGTTAAACTCTACCTCCATCCTGCATAAGGCTACTTATCTGCCTTTCGAGACTAAGCTCTATCTCCATCTGCATTTTGTATAATGCTACTTTTCTGTCTTCCAAGGTTAAGCTCTATCTCCATCCTGCATAAGGCTACCTTATCTGCCTTTCGAGACTAAGCTCTGTCTCCATCTGCATTTTGCATAAGGCTACTTTTCTGCCTTCCGAGGTTAAGCTCTACCTCCATCCTACATAAGGCTACTTATCCGCCTTTCGAGACTAAGCTCTGTCTCCATCTGCATTTTGCATAAGGCTACTTGTCTGCCTTCCGAGGTTAAGCTCTACCTCCATCCTGCATAAGGCTACTTATCTGCCTTTCGAGACTAAGCTCTATCTCCATCCTGCATAAGGCTACTTATCTGCCTTTCGAGACTAAGCTCTATCTCCATCTACATTTTGAATAAGGCTACTTTTCTGCCTTCTGAGGTTAAGCTCTACCTCCATCCTGCATAAGGCTACTTATCTGCCTTTCAAAATTAAGCTTTGTCTCTATCTGCATTTTTTGCACAAGGCTACTTATCTGCCTTTTGAGACTAAGCTCTGTCTCCATCTGCATTTTTGCATAAGGCTACTTTTCTGCCTTTCGAGACTAAGCTCTATCTCCATCTGCATTTTTGCATAAGGCTAGCTTTCTGCCTTCCGAGACTAAGCTCTGTCTCCATCTGCATTTTTGCATAAGGCTACTTATCTGCCTTCCGAGACTAAGCTCTGTCTCCATCTGCATTGCATAAGGCTACCTTTCTGCCTTCCGAGGTTAAGCTCTACCTCCATTCTGCATGGCTGAAATATCGCCTATTTATCTTTTCGAACGGCTGAAATATCGCCACCCACATTTAAATTCACACTCTAGCTGAAAGATCGCCACTCTTTGCATTCATTCGGCTGAAAGATTGCCACCTTCTCATGGGCTGAAAGATCGCTAACCTATTCAAAGGCGTCATAGTTCGGAGGCACCATCTGCATAGCCCGAGAACACCATTTCATGGCCTGCGAATCTTTACTTTTATGCTCTTCATGGCCTAGGACATCATAATCCAAGGACGTCATCCTAACCGTCCGAAGACAGCATTTGTGGTCCAACGGGAACTTGCATCATGTTTTAATTATGCACAATATATGCGCACATTGCTCATTTACAGGTACACCAGCTAGCAAACGGCCGTATCAGCAGAAGCGATCCCGTTCCTGTTCTCCGCAACTTGTTTAACTCCAAACACCTGTTTAACTCTGACCATCGCGTCCGTCTTTTCGAACCTCCATCGGCACATTCCATCAATGGTTCCTGAACTACATATGGCCTGATTCCTGTAAAACCAGGGATATGTGGGCAGCTCAGAAACCAGAGCGCGGTCAAAATTATTTTACAATCGCCTCTTCTGGTCAAAATTGGTCATCTTATCTTTACCCGACAACTCTTTCATCCTCCTCGGGTAAAGAGGGGCAGCTGTTGATACCCAATTTTTCCCTATATATCTTTTATACTCAAATACTTTCAAAATAGCATGTTCATGCATATATAAGCATGCCCACAAGTTTTAGTATTTTTCCTCAATTTTTAAGATTTTTTTTAGAATCAATTCATTGTCTATTTTAACATTACAAAATCCAAATTACCTCCAAAATTATCATTTTTTGGTGAATAACTTATTTCATTCTCACATTTACACCAAAATATAATTAAAGTATTTTTTACATATTTTTTACCAATTTATTTGGTATTTTTAAAACCAAATTACATATAATTAAAATTATGGCCTATTTCATAATTAATAGCATTTTATAATTATAAAATTAGTGCCAGTATTTTTAATTTAATATTTATATATTATGTATTAATTTAGCACCTTCAATTTGTTTCAGAAATCTTTTTATTATTTTTTATAAAACAAAACGGGGGAGAAGTGGCTATTTAAAATCTGGCCCTATTTCATTACAAATTTAGCCCAATTTGCACCCCAATTGACCCCAAATCAGGCCCCCAAATCGACAACCCAATTCTATTTTTACCCGGTTTTTCCAAACCCGCCCGTTGGCATCATTTAATCCTGGTCGTTGATCATTTTGATCAACGGCCCACATCCTTCCTTTCCTTTTTAATTCTACCTACCCCCAACCCTAATCCCCATTTCTCTTAGACAGCCGCCCCCAAACTCTCTTCTATCTCAAAACGCTCTCAAGCACTCACAACCCTAATCGCCGCCCTCGTCTTCTCCGACCATTATCTCACCAGAGTCCATGGCTTCTTAGGCCGTGGACAGCCTGCGCTCACTTCCCTTCACCCCAAATCGCGACTATTCAAGGCTTTCGAGGTTCAAAATCAACGAGGCTTGTTCAGATCCTCCGCCGATTTGTGTTCCTGTGGCTTCTCCGGCTCCGTTCCGACGTGTTCGAGCCTCAAGAGCCTAGATATGGACCAGATCCTTTCCAAGCCTTCTCATTTCTAGGGTTTCTGAGAAACCCTAAAAGCTGTTCGAGGTTCTTTCTCTCATTATTTTTCTTAGATCTGTGATAGATCTGTGGTGTACTCGAGGTTTCAAAGGTTTTTCCCAAATTTCTCTTTTCAAAATTAGTCAGTTTCAATTTAGGGATTCCAAAACTTTTAAAACGATTTCTGTTTCTTCTTCTTCTTCTTTCTTTATGTGAATCTGCCTGCATATGCTTTGTTCTTATGTGTTTTCGCTTGTGCATATTTTCTCTTATGTTCTTATGTTTTGCCGTTATTATGCATGCTCTTCTACTTGTTCTCTGTTATCTCTTCTACTATTTCTACAACGTGCTTTCACATGTCTAGCTTATGTGTTCCTTTACCATTTTTCTTACTGAGCTTTTGTTTGCCTTTAGTGGACTTTTGTTTGAGTTCTACACCTGTTTCGCCTATTGTTTCTCAAGTTCTATGTCACCTCTATTCTCTCTTGAACTTGCTTGAGTTCTGAGCTTCTCTTGAATATGCTTTGTTTTTACTCTATTATATCTATGTGCTTTCTTATGAGACTCTCCGAGTCTGTTCGATGGCTTGCCCTCTCCTTTCTGTACCCTACTCGAATTTGAAACATTAGACTGAACTGGAATCTTTCGCTTATGATTTTGAGATTGTCTATGCCAACCTTTTCTTTCTTGCTTGACGCTTGTGTGCTTATATATGAGGGTTTTTCTTTCAAAAGGGTTCTACCAACTTGTAATTGATTCCAATCTCCTTTAATAAGTCTCAATTGATTGGTTATTGATTTTCCAATTGAATTTTTCCTCACCTTTTTTCTGACTAAGTTCATTCGAACAGAGCTTTTTACTGGCTGTTTGATTGACCTACTTGCCTTATTTATCACAAATCATGTACCATAGAACTCTTGTCTTAAATAGTCCCTATGTATTTACTTGTGTTATGTTACTTTGGAAAGGTTTTTAATTATTCATCTTCCCTTAATTGTCTCATGCCCATTTGAAATCAAATCCCTTAACCTTAGGGAGACCTTCTGTGATTGATTGTAAACTATTTTCTTGCCCTTTTTGCTTACTCGTTTTCTGCACTACAAAACCAAGACACTACACACAAATTTCAGAAGGAAAAAGAAGAATAGAAAAAAAAAGACATGACAAACCACAAAGACTTCAGATTACACACACAGACACTTCTAAATTTAAAATACTTCGAATACTTTTCACCACAAAATTTCAAATACCTTCTCTATGACTACCCTCTATTTTTGATACTAAGTATTGTGCTCCTCCCTATTCTACTGTCTGAAATACCTTTGAGTTACTCTTGAACTCTCAAATATTTGCTAAAGTTTCTGAGCCTGCTCCTGTTGACTTTTGGCTGTTTACTTGCTTCTACTATTCCGCTGTACTAAAGCTTGCAACTGTTATGTCCTTCTAATTAAATAATACCCTCCAAATTATGTGTTTACTTCTCCTCTTCTGTAATGCATTCTTCACTATGTGTTCATCCTAGTCTGTCATGCTCTCTTTCATTATGTTTCTACATCTTTAAGTCTGTTGTGCTTTCTTGCTTTCCTCATGTTTCTGTAAATGCTTTCTTATGTGATTCCATGTCCCTTTGACCCCCTTCTTATGTGTGAGTGCAATTCTGAGTCATGTTGGCATTCTATTATTGCCACTCATGACTTAGAATCAAGTTCTCTTGAACCTCTACCCAAATCAATTCCCATTCCGTTTACCCCTTATGTGTTGAGCCTTAACTCAGGACTGGTGGTGTCCTAATCACCATCCAGACCCAAGTTTGACTTCCAAAAGTCTGCTCTTTATTTGTTGGCCAAGCAGATGGTCAGGGGTGTGCCAGTCTCTGCCCATGGCTGCGTATGACCACCCTCTGCTATGGCTCCCTAACTCCTCTCTCACTTTGCACTTATTCCTAGTTCTGTCCCCCTTTGTAAGCCATGCTTTAAGACCCTGGAGCTCCCTCTGAACTTGGATTCTTTAGGGCTAGCTATTCCATACTGCACTATTTTGTTACAACAATTCTTATCCAGAGTGTAAGCACTGCCTGGGGTCCTTAAGGCTCCTTGGAACTTTGAAACACTCTGGGTGAGAGAAGGCCTTGGAAATCTGGAATCCGGATATGGTGAAACACATGTTATTGGGTATTAAGATTGAATTAGGCTGCTCGGATCTAGCTGTAGGCTGTGATGTATTTTTAATCGTTTTCTTTCTTCCTTCTGGTTCTGTAATATTTTTTGTATAAAAGAACTCGGGGAGATATAGTAAAAAGGGTATGAGAGGGGATTATTTTACTGCATCAAAAGGTAAATATCATGCCTATAGGTTTAATGTTGTAATCCAGTCACTTAAATATCATGCCTATAGGTTTAATGTTGTAATCCAGTCACTTAGATACCATGCTATAGGTTTAAGGTTGTAATTCAGTCACTTAGATACCATTCCTATAGGTTTAATGTTGTAATTCAGTCACCTAGATACCATGCCTATAGTGCTAATTTTTTAATCACCTAGATATCAAGTCTATAAGTTTAACTTTTTAACTCGATCAACTAGATACCATGTCTATAGGATTTAATGCATAATACGCATAATCCAGTCATCTAGAAAATCTGCCTATAGGGTTTAATGCTTTATCATCTTGCAAATCATTAGAAACCCTGCCTATAGGATTTAATATTCATGGAAGAAGTTGCATATAGAAACCATGTCTATAGGAAATGCATACGCGTTAGGCAAAACTATAGGATACTCAAATCTTCCGGCTGTTTACCAATTCTGTAATAAGTTCTAAAACCTAGTCTGTCTATAGAGGCTCGTCCCAAAATCTGTTTAAGTAACAACAACTTGTTAATTGGCATTTACGTTCAATATAACATTTTTTCCAATAAAAACTCATATAAATCTGTAATGCTTTTTTAAAAAAATTCTGCAAATCTGTCTGAGATAATCCCTTTAAATCTTCTGCCCAAATTCTATTCATCTTTTGAAGCTATCTTTCAGAACAGTCTTCTAACTCACTGTTTCTGTATTTTCGCTTTTGAAAACCCTCCTTCTACTGTATTTTCACTCAAACAAATCTGCTGATTTTAAAGTCATTTCTGAACTTCTATAATTTTTTCAACTCTCTGTTTTAACTCTTCTGCATTAGGTTCTTGTCTGGAATCAGCACTTTTTCTGAATAACTCGTTTAAAATACTTCAATCTCTGACAATTGGATCCGAGTTGCCAAATGCAGGGTTTTTTATCTGATTCTATATGTTAAACTAGTCCGTCCACCGCTTAAGTTTTAATTTAAAGACCAAACCAGTATGTGCAAGGCATGCCAAACTATATTATATATGAGTTACGGGGTTTTATGTGAGCCTTACATGTTTGTTTGTCAATCCCCTTGCTTGCTATTTGTTTTGGTTGTTGAAATTAGTATTTTTTCCTTTAAACCCCATATATGCCTTACCCCTTTTTCTTCCCCTTTAGGATTAGAAGTCCTAATACCCCGGGACTGATAGGTTAGGACGGGTACTAGCATGCAATAAGTAAACGAGACTAAATGTGTTTAAATACCTTAACGGGGTGGGAAGGGTAGAATATGGATATGATGATCGATGCGCTAATATCTCGTGCGACCCCTCTTATGAGGAGTGATTGCTGGGTATTGCATTGATGTGATCCATATTTTGTATAAACCTAGGAACCCCTTTCTTTTTCTTTCATTTGCAGTGTCTTCTTTAATTCTGTTCTTCAAATTAATTCCTTTTTCTAAAAACTGTCTCTTTCTGTCTTCTTTACCCTTTTCAAAACTTGTAACTTATTCGCGATTCTTATGTGTAAAGTTTTACTTGTTTTCTCTCACTTCCTTTTAAAGTCACAATTAAAGCATGGCCGGTAACCACACTAGTGGATCTTGAGGGGTGCCTAACACCTTCCCCTCGAGATAATCTCAAGCCCTTACCCGAACTCTGGTTTTCTTTCAAAATCGTTTCTTCTCTTTAAAGTGTCCTGATGCACTATAATCATTAGGGGGAGACTCTTCAAATTCCATAATCTGATTCCTCAAAAGGGAATAAGAGTTATTTTGTCCATAATATCATAAACCCGATTTCCTTCTTTTAGAAGGGGGGAGGGGAGGGGAAGGGGGCGTCAACAGCACTTGGGCTGTAGGAGCACCTCCGGAGTCTGTACACCTCTAGTGAGCATAGTCATGTATATATATATATATATATATATATATATATATATATATATATATATGGATTGGTCCGTGTGCTGCATCGGTTATTATTATGAGATGCCTATTGTGTGGAATTGTTGAATGTGAGTGTTGATTTACGAGAGTTGACTCACGAGTGACTGAGAGGCTTGCCCCGAGGGGCTATATATATGAGTGATACTTTGCCTGAGGGGCTTGTTTATGAAATTACTATTTTCACTCTTTACACTGAGCCTCTATTGAAAAATGTTGAACAATTGTTTTAAATAACTTTCATTAAAATTGGAGTTTTTACGAGATGTTCGGAAATTGAACTATCGATTTGACTTTGTTAATTCTTTGTATTTCTATATTAGACTATGTATATGATTTAAATGCTCGTCACTGCACTCAGCCTTTATTTACTTTGGTTACTTAATGAGTTGGCATAATCACGTTACTCCCTGCACCTTTTATGTAGATCCAGGTGCCAGAGCATCCGAGTGAGAGCATCCAGCAGCTTCTGAGTATTCCCTAGAGATAGCAAGGTAGCTGCACGGTGTCCGCAACTCTGCCTTTCACCTTCCTATCCTTAGTATTATTTATTTCAGTCTTATCTTTTATTGAGTAACCGGTATTGGACAATATCTTAGTAGCTCATGACTAGTGACACAACAATTGGGCAGTGTGTTTGTAATTGCGTATTTGTTTTTCCGTGTATTTTATTATATTAGAATGAAAGACTTGTGATCATAATTGATTTGGAAATGAATTTACCAAAGAACTTTATGTTATTAGTGTTGAATCTCCTACAGTAGTACTGTGATAGGCGTCATCACGACCAAGGTGGTTTGGGGTCGTAACTGTCAACCCATTAGTTCTGTATAGCCATAAAAACACAAGTAAGCTCAGAAAACCTAAGAGCCTTCAAAGCACACATTCTGTAGTTCAATCGCCCGAAATCTTTAGGATCTCGATAGAGTCGTAGAGCTCAAAATTAAAAAAAGATATGTTGATCCTAGCCCAATATTTCTCCGATATCAAGGACTAGAACGTTTACAAAGGAAGGTTTCTAGTTGCAAACTCAACTCAAGAAACTGTGATGATATTGGCAGAATGACTACCCAAGTAGCATAGAAGTTTATCTGAGGAGCAGTATCAAACGCCATAAATCATATTCCGCTTTTACACATGCTATGCTAGGCTGTCTAATGTACATTTTTTTGGAATGGTAGAATATTGTATATTATAATAAAATCAGTTCATATGTTGCAGTGGAACCATATTTACAAGTGAATAGCCAAAAGAAAAAATATGGTCCTTATGCCTAACAAGATTCTAGGATATCTTGGATTGAAACAATATCTTCTGTGTAGATTTGTTTACACCAAAAGCAAAAAAGCAAAACACAATTAAGCTTGATCTTCTGCACAGAGTTTCTTCTATACTCAAAACATCTGGGATTCCTTTCTTTCCATAGCGTCCACCAAATACATGTTGGGACTGTTTTCCATCAGTCTCTGTCTCTTGCTCTAGTTCCAGCTTCATCCTAACTGAAAAGAACTTCATTACTCTTACTAGGCATTGTACAAGCTATGCCTCTATGGTTAATAAAGATCTTCCATAGCTGGTCAATTATCTTACAATGTAAAAATAGATGGCTAACTGTCTCAACATCTTCTCCACGCAACTGACATTTTGAGCAAAATTGAATCCCTCTCTTTATAAGATTGTCTTGCGTCAGCACAACCTCATTTGCTAGTAACCAAGAAAAACACGCTACCTTATAAGGTATCTTGGTTTTCCATATATGCTTCCAAGGCCAGTTGTTAATCAGTATGTTAGCTTGATTCAAGATCTTGTATACTACATTCACCTTATAAGTGTCACTGTTATGTCCCTGCCACCTTATTGTGTCCACCCCAATCTGTAAACATATAAATATTTCTAGATGTTTGTAGAAGCCAGTCATTCTGGCCATCTCCCAACCATTCAAACTTCTTCTAAAAACAAGTGCTCATCCATGAGGGGAACATATTTCAGCCACTTTGTTATGTTGATGTTGTGCCAGAACATATATATCATGGAAGAGGTCATTTAAGCATCCATCTCCCAGCCAGTTATCTTTCCAGAAGGAGGTTTTATTGCCATCTTGCACTTTAATGGATGAGGTGGTTCTTTAAAATAGGCCAAAGTTGTCTAATGGATCTCCATAAGCTAACTCCATATGTTGTATTTACTTCCTTTGTTATCTATTTGTCTTCCTCACCGTATTTGGCTTTAATCACATTACCCCATAAGGTTTGGGGTTCTTGAGAATACCTCCATAACCATTTCATCTTGAGAGCCTTGCTACGATCCTTTAAATTCTTGATGCCTAGTCCACCATGAGCTCTGCCAACTTAAGAGATTTCTACTTGACTAAGTAAAAAACCCTTTTTTATTTTTTCCCTTGCCACAAAAAGGTCTTTTGTAGTTTGTCCAATCAATCTATGACTCTTGCCGGAATAGGAAAGAGAGACATCATATATGTTGGTAGTGCATCTAAAACTGAGTTGATTAGGGTAATTCTTCCTCCCATTGATAAGTACTGGGATTTCTATCTGGATAGCTTCTTCTCACAATTTTCAATAACATTGTTCCATATCTCTTTGGATTTAGATTTGGCACCCAAAGGCATTCCAAGATAGATGGTAGGTAGTGTTTCTACTTCACCTCCCAAGATTAGTGCCAACTATTCCATATCAGGTACTTCATTTATTGGGTAAAGGTGGCTCTTTTTTCAGTTAACATGAAGTCTTGAGATCCCTTCAAACAGTACTAAAATAACACTTAGAAACCTTAACTACTCCTTTTCGGTGTCACAGAAGATTAATGTGTCATCAACATATTGAAGGTGTGTGATCTCCAAACTATTATTTCCACTTCTTACGACCTCAAACCCTTTGATCCACTCATTATTTTTTGCTATTTTAACCATGTTATTCATACCTTCCATGACTATTATGAAGAGAAAGGGAGATAAATGATCACCCTGCCTTAAACCTCTATGGGTTGGGAAACAACCCTCAGGAGATCCATTTATGAGGATTGAAAATTTGATAGTTGAGATACAGTATTTCACCCAGTTGATCCATTTCACCCCAAAACCCATTTGGCTTAGCATATTTAGCAAGAAATTCCAATTTACATGATCATATGCTTTTTCGGTGTCTAGTTTGCAAAGAATTCCTGGCTTCTTCTGTTTGGTTCTTGAATCCACAGCTTCGTTAGCAATCAGAACATCATCCGTTATTTGTCTTCCTTTGATGCAGGCCATCTGTTGTGAATCTACCAATTTCTCCATCACTCTTTGAGCCTCTCAGTCAAAAATTTTGAGATTAGCTTATATCTATCAAGCTTAAAAACCTGAAATCTCTTAGTTCCTTTGCACCTACCTTCTAGGGGATCAGAGCTATATGTAATGGATAAAAAAAAATTTTAAAGATTTTGTGGGAGTAAAAATTATGAAAACCCTCCATAAAGTCCTGCTTCAATACATCCCAATATTTGATAAAACAACTTATTATGAACTCATCAGGTTCAGGAGCCTTGTTCGCTGCACACATCTTCAAAACCCCCAACACCTCTTGTTCATCAAATCTTCTTTGTAAGAACTCCTTTTCCTCTTCAGATATTTTAGAACATATATCATAGTTGCACCCATGACTCCACTATTCATTCTCCGTATGTAACTCTTTGTAAAAGTCAATGATCTCAGTCTTGATTCTTTGTGGATCTACAATTGTTTCTTCTTGGATCACTAACTGATCAATGTTATTGCTTCTCTTGTGAGCATTAGCAGTTTTATGGAAGAAACTTTTATTCCTATCCCCCTGCATTAGCCAAAGAGCGTTGGATGCTACCTCTAGGTAATTCCTTCATTTTTCATGTGTTCCACATATTCCATGAGAAGAGAGGCCTCCTTCACTGATTCCTCTTCTATTAGAGCTCTATTTTCCAGTGTAGAGTCCAGTGTTGCAAATTGATTTAGAAAGTTGGTCTTTTGCAATCCCAAATTTCCCTGGCTACTTCTACTCCATTCATTCAGCTTACCTTTGTGTGTTTTCATTTTGCAAGCTAAGATGAAATCTGGCCTCCCTGAAAATTCAAAAGATGTCCACTATTCTTTGATTCTACATATGAAGCCTTATGTTTTTAGCCACCAGTTATAAAATTTAAAGTAGGACTTGGTGTGCTCCCAAGAACCACATTGTAAAGAGATATGAACTTGGTATGAGATTAGTCATTGGAGGAGGGATTGTTTGATGTTCCTGAAAGTGTTATTCCATGCTTCAGAGATCATGATTCTATCAATTCTGGAGGAGATTATTTGGTTGTCCCCTTTGAACCATGTGTAGACACCTCCTTCTATTGGGAGATCAATCCGATTCATATCATCTATAAAATCTGAAAATTTCACCATAACTCTGGATCTTCTATAGTCGTTCCTTTTCTCAGAAGGAAATCTAGTAACTTTCAAGTCACCACAAACAGCCCATGGGCCCGACATCAAACCCTTCACACCTCCTACCTTCCACCAAACTTTCCTTTTCTCAGTATTACAGTTTAGGGCATACACCATTGTTATGTGACATTCAAAGTTCAGCAAGAGTGCCTCAAATTTGTATGTGAGTATATGCTCCAATTAGAATGACTTCTGCTTTCCAGATTCTACAATCCCATAACATCATAATGCCCCCTCTAATGCCACTAGACTCCAGACAAGCAAACCTTACCCATCGCCCTCCCCGAATCTTCTTAACAAGCTCTTGCATTTCCCCCTCAAGTTTGGTCTCCTGAAAACAGATAATATCTGTGTGACATAGTTAAACTAAACTCTTTACTATCCTTCCTTTAGCCAAATCATTAAATCCCCTTACGTTCCATGAAACTAGTTTGAAAATCATTGATCAACTAGCTTCAGGCTTTTCCCCTAAATCTTTTCCGTTGCTCTGGAATTTAACGTCAAAGGAAACCAAACCTTTCAGCTCATGTGCCCCTTTGAATATGGTTTTCTGATGTCTAGTTGTGGCTCCATCCTTCTAGCATGTCTACAACTATCTATATGCATTAGTAATTATAAAGCTTCTTCTTCATGTCCCTGAAAATCTACCCCAAATATTTTGCTCCGTTTGAGCAAATTTTGATGAACCCATATGGTCGCATCCATCTTTTTCTCCAATAAAGATTCCCGGTGATGAACGAAGAGGTTCAACATACTCCACTTCCTAATTTTCCCCACTTGAATTAGGATATAGTTGATTGTCACACTCAATTTTCGAAACTAGATGAGATTTCCCAGTTGCGATTAGTAGAAGAGTATCGTCTACCGTCGTCTCTTGTAACCCTTTTCCTTGTTCTTCTCTCGGCTCCTCTAGCATCAACATCTTAGCATGTGATGACCTCCCCAAATTTGCATCTACATCAATGGACCTCTGTTGATTTTCCTATTTGGCTTCTTGTTGTGAATGCAAAACAAATTTTTTCTCTTCCACAAAAGAGTCGAACCTTATGATCTTTGTGGGCTCCAGATATAATTCATTAAATATAACTTGGGCTGCAGAGTCATTCCCAAGTATATTGTTAATAGTTGGCCCATTGTTGGGCTCAATGGGTTGGCACAAAAATAATGTTGCTTCTCCTAAACCATCCTCTTCCATTGCACTTGTCTTTCCCTTAATTTTGTCAATGAACTCAGTACACCTCACGAAGTACTTACCCATCCCATGTACAACTGGAAGGCTATTCTGTACCCCTTCTATCTCGTGGTTTATCTTTGTCTTGGGTCCTTCAGAGGCTTTGCTCCTGTGCCCTCTTTGGTTTTCTCCCTAGAAATCTCTGCCCTTAGTTCAAAGCGAGTTTGTCTTTCAGCCTATATTGGTATGAAAAATTTGACCCCCTTACTCTCAATGGCTACCTCGTTTGGTATGTATAGATATGTGATTTTTGACCCTCCCCAAATTTTTCATATTTTAGCACGTAGATATTTACTTTAGGCCCAATATAGCTATTTTAATTAATTTTGACTCTTTTACTTTATTTTATTGCAAGAAAACGAAAATTACAATAAAATAATTTCATTAATATTTTTTAGTTATTTTTAATCTTGAAAAATACCAAAAATTATGTTATTTTAATGGTCAGTCTTATTTTAACAGTTATTTTATTAAGTAGGACTAATTAATAAATAAGGTCGTATTTTAGTCTCGCTCGCGGAGAAAGAATAAAACTTGGGCTCGAATAACCTATTTGTAGGCTTAATTTTGGACCTAGCCCATAATTCCTAGACTCATACCCCTAACTTAATCCCTACCCTTATATAAGACTATCTAATGCCTAAATAGTGACCTACACCTAAAAAATCTATACAGGCATCATCCGTCATTTGGTCCTCGAAACAGATAAAAGAAAAAAGCCAAAAAATGTAATAAGATTCTAAGGGGTTGTTTGGTAGGAGGTATAAGAAAAGATAATGCAAGCATTAGCTCTATGAATTACTAATACCTTGTTTGGTACCTTTTTTTAACTTGTGTATAACTAATACTTGTATTAGTTATACATCATACTTTGCATTATCCTATGCATAAGTAATGCATAGAAAACCATGGCATTAGTAATACCAAGGCTTTAATGCATGCATTGGCATGGTTGAAGATAAAATTATCCTTAAAGTCCCTTAAACCTAGAGAATATGGAGGGCATTTTTGTAAGCAACTATTTTTAAAAAAAATTATGCAATGCAATACACCACACCAAACAATAGATAAGAAATAATATTTTGCATAACTAATGCTTGCATTGCTAACACATGCATTACTAATCCATGCATTACTAATACACTTTATTATGCACTATTCTTATACACCCTACCAAACGACCCCTAAGAGATATTCATTGAAGAAAGCAATGCCTAAGGCTCGAGAGCTGCAAAACGTCAAAACAGATCCCCCAAGCCATCATCTTCTTCAGCATAAAAGGCCTCCATCGCCACTGCTCCTTCTTCTGCCTGAAACTCGCCGGAGAAACGAGCTTCAGCAGCTCGCCGGATTAACGAGCTCCAGCCGCGACAAACAGAACCAAACAGCTCCACACGAGATCTCCATAGCCAACACTTAGCACCTCTCTAAAATTGGCAGCCACACACACGTTCAGTTCAAAATCGAGTGAACGTTAGCTTCGAGCTTGAGTGTTGAGTTTCTTGGTATTGTTTCTAGCTTCCATCTAGCGTCCTTGGTTCATGCTTCAGCTGTCTCGCTTGCTGTAACAATTTTTGCATCCAAACATAAAATTGTAAAGTTAGGGAAATTCTCGTTAATATGCAACACTCTGTTCGGAGGTCCGTTTCTTTCCTCCTCTTTGATTATCTGTCAGAAGAACGAAACTACGGTGGCCACGTTAATTTTTATAGTTTCTGTTTTCATTAATGTGTTAATGAGGGTTCTGTTTTGATGGAATGTAGTTCTAAAGATTTGGTAAGGTTTGCTACTTAAAACTTTAGTTTCATCTGTTCACTTGCATTAAACATGAATTTCACGTTGACATTTTCTTATTCTTACTTAAAAAGTTGGTCTCCAAAAGCTTCCCTCTTTTTGTGAATTTTACTTGTTAATTGCTCTATATTTTTCTACACATCCTAAAGATGCTACACATTTTTTTTTTTTTTTTTTTTTATGTTTTTAAGATAGGGACAATGTTGTGTTCTTACAATGCTGGATATGTTTTAGGCGCGATCAATAATAAATTATCGTGGTCAGGGTACGGTTCCCATAGCATGGTTAAGATACGCGAATCTCAATTCGGGGGTGCATTTCATATAACCCGATCATAACAACTTCGAATAATTAAATCCCTTTTAATAGAATAATTCAAGGCGTTTCATGCCAAATATAATCTCAAAACCCATGGCCCTCACTTAATTAATTTTAACCCTCTAGAATCGAGGTGTGCCATTTAGTTTGAATTTTCTATTGACACGATCCGAATTTCTCACCCTCGGGGTTCGTGATGGCGCATACTCAGAGAAGCTAGGCAAGCCACAATTCATAACTCCTAACTCTTTTATTTTAAATTCCTTTTACCAATCATAACAACAAGCGTTAGATATTTGAATAACAACGGAAATATGAAATTAAAGCGAAAGACTTAAATTAAATAAACTGAACAATAATGCGAAAAGCATCATATGCCTTTACCCAAGAACTGGTGTCACAACATCCACGGACTACTAGGAGTACTAAATACAATCGTTCAAAAGAAAATAACACTGTTTGTTTCGAAACATGAGATAACTGACTGAAATATAGGATAAAGGAGACGTCGGGCCTATGGACACCTGCAAGGCTACCTCGGTATCTCGGTGGACTGAAGGAAAACTCCCGAACTACTGCTGATGTCTGGTACTTGGATTCGTGCAAAAAAGCACAGAGTGTAGTATCAGCACTATCGACCACATGTGCTGGTAAGTGCCTAGCCTAACTCCGGCGAAGTAGTGACGAGGCTAGACAGGACTACCTCATAAACCTGTGCATTTATATATATATATATATATATATATATATATATATATATATATATATATATACAGCGGAAAAATAAACT
>MU783869.1:0-23145 GCA_026770625.1 Nicotiana glauca | reverse complement strand
AGGACTATCTCATAAACCTGTGTATTTATATATATATATATATATATATATATATATATATATATATATATATATATCTACAGCGGAAAAATAACAAGAATAACCATTTTAAATGGGAAGGGAACATGCTTCGGGGTTAACAGATAATACAGAATTTCAAGATAAAAATAAGGAACATCAATAAACTAACTCTAACACAGGTAAGGAAAATAAAAGCAGATTTCACTGTCAGTACACATCTCGTTGAAGGCATGTAACCCGATCCTATTTCTTAATGTTTCCGTGGTAGGCATACCACCCGCTCCCATTTTATCAAATCTCGTGGTAGGCGTACCACCAGCTCCTATTTCATCAATTTCTTGTGGTAGGCGTACCACCCGCTCCCATTTCAATCAATATCCTGTTGTAGGCGTACCACCCGCTCCCATTTCATAACAACTCGTGATAGGCGCACCACCCGCTCTCATTTCAATCAATATCTTTTGGTAGGCATACCACCCGCTCCCATTTCAATTTAACACAAAGTCATAATAAAATTCCGGCAAGGAAAATAAAGCAATATAATAATAATTTTCTGGCAAGGGAACAACAATATCAAAATAACCATCACGGCAAGGGAGAATCAGCTATAACCAAATCCTAGCTCAACTCTTACTCAGCTCGATTGATACCAGTACTCAAGCATAAATAAAGTCCAAGAGAATAGACTAAATCTCTACTCAATTTCAAGAATCATCAATTTAAAACATCTAAAGTGTCATTTAAGAACACAACAACTATCAATTTAAGACACACGGTCATGCTCGACACCAACGTATAGGTACTCGTCACCATGCCTATACGTCGTACTCAACAAGAAGCAATTAGTAAATAAGACTCAACTCCTAGTCCCTCAAGCTAAGGTTAGACAAAACACTTACCTCAATGCCTTGAATACAACTCAAGCTTCAATTATAGCTTTACCCTGTGATTCCACCTCCAATTCGCTCGTATCTAATCACAAATTACTTAATTACATCAATAATCACTAAATGAATCAACCCCAATGCATGAAAATGAGTTTTCCAAAGTTTTACCCAAAATGTCAAAAATTGCCCCGGGGACCACGTGGTCAAAACCCAAGATTCGAACCAAAACCCGATTACCTATTCTCCCAAGAACTCAAATATATAATTTGTTTTGAAATCGGACCTCAAATTGAGATTCAAATCCGCAATTTTTGAAAAACCTAGGTTCTATCCAAAACACCCAATTTCCCTCATGAAAAGCTTTGAATTTAGGTTAAAATCATGTTAAAAGATGTTAATGATTGAAAGAAATGAGTAAAAACTAACTTACAATTAATTTGGAAGAATACTTGTTCTTGAAAAATCACCTGCGTGTGTTTGGGTTTGAGAAAATATGAAAAATGAGGTTTTGAATCGTTTAAGTGTAAAACTGCAGGTCTCGGATATGGGAATTGCGAACCCCGACCCTCAGATATGAGAATTGCGAAGCAGGGTTCGCAGGGTTCGCATTTGCGAACCCTTCATAATTCCCTACGTTTCGCATTTGCGAAGAGGTAGTCGCAATGACTTCGCATTTGTGAGAAAAGTATCGCATTTGTGATGACTGAGGATCTAGGTGGGCATCACATTTGCGATGGAAACTTCGTATTTGCGATGAAGGCTGCCCAGGACAACCCTCACATTTGCGATGCATGGCTCGCATTTGCGATGCATGGCTTCGCACTGCAGCTCAGAAACACACCAGCTATTTTTCAAAGTTAAAAATGCACCCGTGGCCCATACAAAACTCTCCCAGCCCTCCTGGCTCCAAAACAAATATACACACAACCTCAAAAATATCCTACGGACTTATTCGTGCAATCAAATCGCCAAAATAACATCATAAACATCAGATTGAACCTCAAAATCCAAGAATTCTTTCAAACTTCATAAAATATCAAAAATTTCAATTTAGGTCCGAATCATGTCAAACAACGTTCGTTTTTCACCAAATTTCAGAGAAATATCTTGAATCATATATAAGACCTGTACCGGATGCCGGAACCAAAATACATGCCCGACACCAACATATTCTAATAAATTTTAATTTCAAATTTCGTTAAACAATTTTAGAAAACAATTTTACAAAAAAAATCATTTCTCGACCTTGGGACCTCGGAATTCGATTCCGGGCATACGCCTAAGTCCCATATTTTCTTATGGACCCTCCGAGACCGTCAAATCACGGGTCTGGGTCCGTTTACCCAAAATATTGACCAAAATCAAATTTATTCATTTTAATACCAAAATTTAGCAATTTTTCATAGAATTTCACATTTAATCTTTTCGGCTATGCGCTCGGACCATGCACGCAAATCGAGGCAACTCTAAATGAGGTTTTCATGACCTCGAAAGCACAGAATTCATTTAAAATAGGTGATGACCCTTTGGGTCGTCACATTCTCTACCACTAAAACAACTGTTCGTCCTCGAACGGACAGAAGAAGGAAGTACCTGAGTCAGGGAAAAGATGAGGATAACGGCTCCGCATATCGGACTTGGACTCCCAGGTCGATGAATCAGAAGGCTGACCTCTCCTCTGAACACGAACATAAGGGAAACTCTTGGATCTCAACGTACGAACTTGCCGGTCTAGAATAGCTACCAACTCCTCCCCATAAGACAAGTCCTTGTCCAACTGGACAGTGCTGAAATCTAACACGTGGGCTGAGTCGTCGTGATACCTCCGAAGCATGGACACATGAAACACTAGATGCACGGCTGATAAACTCGCTGGCAGAGCAAGTATATAAGTCACCTCTCTCACTCGATCAAGAATCTCAAATGGACCAATAAATATAGGGCTAAGCTTGCCCTTCTTCCCAAATCTCATCACGCCTTTCATAGGCGACACTCGGAGCAATACCCGCTCACCAACTATAAAAGCCACATCTCAAACCTTGCGGTCTGCATAGCTCTTTTTCATGGACTGAGCTGAACGAAGCCTGTCCTGAATGATCCTGACCTTGTCCAAGGCCTCCTGAATCAGATCCGTACCTTGCAACCGAGCCTCTCCCGGCTCAAATCATCCAATCGAAGACCGAAATCGCCTACCATATAAAGCCTCATAAGGAGCCATCTGGATGCTCGACTGGTAGCTGTTGTTGTAGGCAAACTCCGTTAAAGGCAAGAACTGATCCCACGAACCTCCAAAGTCAATAACATAAGCTCGGAGCATATCCTCTAAGATCTGAATAGTCCGCTCGAACTGACCGTCCGTCTGGGGATGAAATGATGTGCTTAACTCAACCCGTGTGCCCAACTCTCGTTGAACTGCTCTCCATTAGCGCAAGGTAAACTGTGTACCACGGTCCAAAATGATAGACACGGGCACAATATGAAGGTGAACAATCTCCTGAATATAGATCTCAACAAACCTCTCAGAAAAATAGGAGACTGCCACAGGAATGAAATGTGCTGATTTGGTCAGCCTATCAATAATGACCCATATTGTATCGAACTTCTTCTAAGTCGGCAGAAGTCCAGTAATAAAGTCCAAAGTGATCCGCTCCCACTTCCACTCGGGAAGCTCAATCCCCTGAAATAAACCACCAGGTTTCTGATGCTCGTACTTAACCTGCTGAAAATTCAAACTACGAGCCACATATGCCATGATATCCTTCTTCATTCCATGCCACCAATAATGCCTCCACAGATCCTGATACATCTTCGCGGCGCCTGGATGAATAGAGTACCGGGAGCTATAGGCCTCCTCCAAAATCAACTCTCAGAGTTCATCCACATTAGGCACACATACTCAACCCTGCAATCTCAAAACTCCATCATCATCTACAGTAACATGCCTGACACCTCCGCACTACACCGTGTCTCTAAGGACACATAAATGGGGATCATCATACTTCAGATCACGGATACGCTCCAATAATGAAGAAAGAGCGGTCGTGTAAGCTAACATACGACTGGGCTCAGAACATGCAGCCGCACAAACTGATTGGCTATGGCCTAAATATCCAAAGCAAACGGCCTCTCACCTACCGAAATATAAGCAAGACTGCCCATACTGGCTGACTTCCTACTCAATGCATCGGCCACCACATTGGCCTTTCCCGAGTGATATAAGATAGTGATATCATAATCCTTCGGCAACTCCGACCACCTCCTCTGCTTCAAATTCAACTCTTTTTTCTTGAACAAGTACTAAAGACTCTAGTGATTCATGAACACCTCACATGCCACGCCATATAGATAATGCCTCCAAATCTTGAATGCGTGAACTATGGCTGCCAACTCCAAATCATGAACCGGATAGTTCTTCTCATGAATCTTCAACTGCCTCAAAGCATAGGCAATGACCTTGCCATCCTGCATCGACGCTGCTCCAAGCCCAACACAGGAAGCATTACAATAGACTATATAAGGCCCTGAACCTGTGGGCAAAACCAACACCGGTGCCATAGTCAAAGCTGTCTTGAGCTTCTCAAAGCTCGCCTGTCACTCATCTGACCATCTGAACTTGGCACCCTTGTGGTTCAATCTGGTCATCGGGGCTACAATGGATGAAAAACCCTCCACGAACCGTCGATAGTAGCCTGCCAACCCCAAGAAACTTTGAATCTCTGTAGCTGATGCTGGTCTAGGTCAGTTCTTGACTGCCTCAATCTTCGTTGGGTCCCCTATATACCCTCTGCTAATACAACATGACCCAGAAACGCAACTGAACCCAACCAGAATTCACATTTCGAGAACTTAGCATATAACTGACTATCCCTCAGAGTTTGAAGAACCACTCTAAGGTGATGCTCGTTCTCCTCTTAGCTGCGGGAGTATATCAATATATCATCAATGAAAACTATCACGAATGAGTCCAAATAAGGCTTGAACACTCGATTCATCAAGTGCATGAAAGATGCTAGGGCATTTGTCAACCCGAATGACATAACCAAGAACTCATAATGCCCGTACCGAGTGCGGAAGGCTGTCTTAGGGACATCGGATGCCCTAATCCTCAACTGATGGTAGCCAGATCACAAGTCAATCTTGGAAAATACCCAAGCACCCTGAAGTTGGTCGAATAAATCATCAATCCTTGGCAGCGAATACTTATTCTTGATCGTTACCTTATTCAATTACCGATAATCAATACACATTCTCATTGATCCATCCTTCTTCTTGACAAATAACACCGGCGCACCCCAAGGTGAAATACTGGGTCTAATGAAACCCTTCTCAAGCAAATCCTGCAATTGTTCCTTTAAATCCTTCAACTCCGGCGGGGCCATACAATATGGCGGGACATAAATGGGTTGAGTGCCCAGAACTAGATCAATGCAAAAATTAATATCCCTATTAGGTGGCATACCCGGCAGGTCTGAGGGAAAACATCAGGGAACTCACAAACAACAGGCACAAAATCAATAGAGGGAACCTCAGCTCTAGAATCCCGATCATAGGCTAAATAGGCCAAATACCTCTTCTCGACCATACGCCGAGCCTTCACATATGATATAACACTATAGGTAGAATGATCAAGAGTCCCTCTCTACTCTAAACGAGGCATACCCGGTAAAGCAAAGTTAACAGTCTTGGCATAGCAGTCCAAGATAGCGTGATAGGGTGATAGCCAGTCCATCCCCAATATAATATCAAAGTCGACCATATCTAAAAGCAACAAATCTACACGAGTCTCAAGACCCCCAATCACCACAACACAAGAACGATGGGCTCGATCAACCATAATAGAGTCACCTACCGGTGTAGACACATAAATAGGAATACCCAATGCATCACTAGGCATGACCAAATACGGGGCAAAATAAGATGATACATACGGATACGTAGACCCCGGATCAAACAACACTGAAACATCTCTATCACAAACCAAAATCGTACTTGTAATAACCGCATCTGAAGCCTCTGCCTCGGGCCTGGCCTGAAGAGCATGACATCGGGGCTAGGCCCCACCACTCTAATCTACCTCTCTAGGTCGACCTACTGCTAGCTGGCCTCCGCCTCTACCCCCACCTCTAGTTGGTTGGGCGGGCTGCGGAACACCTGGTGCCTGAACTATGGCACGAGAACTCTGATGCTGAAAGCCACCTGGCGCGTGAGGGCAATACCTAGCAATGTGCCTCGTGTCACCACAAGTAAAACAAGCCCTCGGCTGCTGGGGCTGACGACCCTAAAAATTTTGAAGCGGTGGTGCACTCATAGGTGTTGGTGGTGCACTGAAGGACTGCTGATCGGAATACCGCGTCTAAGGACCACGACTACCAGAAGCACCGTGAGAAACCTGGAGGGCTGACTGGAAAGGCCTAGAAGGCTGTCCCCTATCATACGGATCTCTGCCTCCAGACGAGGCACCACTGAATCAGCCTGACTGACGGGGTCTCTTGTCTACCCTATGACCTCCCCCTTGTGACAATACCATCTCAATCCTTCGAGCCACATTGGCGACCTCCTGAAAGGATATCTCGCTCCTAACCTCTCTAGCCATTTGGAGACGAATAGGCTGAATGAGTCTATCAATAAACCATCTCACTCTCTCTCTCTCTCAGTGGGAGTATAACAAGAGAATGGTGAGCCAAATCAATAAACCTGGTCTCGTACTGGGTGACTGTCATGGATCCCTGATGGAGATGCTCGAACTGCCTCTGACAGGCCTCTCGCTGAGTAATAGGGAGAAACTTCTCCAGAAATATATACGTGAACTGCTCTCAGGTCAAGGCTGGTGACCCCGCTAGTCTAGCTAGGCAATAATCCCTCTACCAAGTCTTGGCGGATTCAGGCAACTGAAATGTAGCAAAATCAACCCCGTTGGTCTCAACAATACCCATGTTCCGAAGAACCTCGTGGAAGCTGTCCAAATAGTCATGAGGATCCTCGGTAGATGCACCACTAAAGGTAGTAGTGAAGAGCTTGGTGAACCTATCCAATCTCCATAAGGCATCGGCAGACATAGTTGCCCCATCACCGGCCTGGGCTACCACACCCGATTGAGCTGCTCCAACTAGCTTAACTGCTGGAGTCTGAATCTTGGGAGCTATCTGCTCCGAAGTATGAGTAGCAGGAGTTTGGGCCCCTCCTCCAGCCTGAGAGACGGCTGGTGCTACAGAAAGCAAACCTGCTCAGGTAACACTCTCCGTGAGCCCACTAATCAGACCAGAGCATCCTGAAGAACTAGGGTAGCAATAAACCCCACTGGGACATAAGTTGGGCCCATTGAAACTTCTGGGGCTGGGGCCGGAACCTCCTCGTCAAAGTCAACCTGAAGCTCTGCTACTGGTGCTGTTGCTCGGGGCTGAGCTCTGCCCCTGCCTCGGCCTCTAGCACGGCCTCGCCCTCTGCCCCTCATGGGAGCTGCTTGGGGCTCAGACTATTGATCAATAGATGAGGAAGCGCGTGTTCTCGCCATCCACGAAAGAATAAAGTAGAATCTCAATTAGCATTGAGAAACCAAACCGTACAACAAGAAAGAACAATTGTGAAACTTTTCCTAACTTTGTAGCCTCTGGGGGATAATACAGAAGCCTCCGTACCGATCCCTCAGACTCTACTAAGCTTGTCCGTGAGTTGTGAGACCTATGTAACCTAGAGCTCTAATACCAACTTGTCACAACCCGAATTTCCTACCCTCGGGGATCGTGATTGCGCCTACTCGTAGAAGCTAGGCAAGCCACAATTCATAACTCCTAACTCTTTTATTTTAAATTTCTTTTACCAATCATAACAACAAGCGTTAGATATTTGAATAACAGCGGAAATATGAAATTAAAGCGAAAAATTTAAATTAATTAAACTGAACAATAATGCGGAAATCGTCATATGCCTTTACCCAAGAACTGGTGTCACAACATCCATAGACTACTAGGAGTACTAAATACAGTCGTTCTAAAGAAAATAACATTGTTTGTCTCGAAACATGAGATAACAAATTGGAATATAGGATAAAGGAGACGCCAGGCCTGCGGACGCCTGCAGGCTACCTCGGTATCTCGGTGGACTGAAGGAAAAGTCCCGAACTACTGCTATTTTCAAGTACCTGGATTTGTGCAAAAGAGCACAGAGTGTAGTATCAGCACAACTAACCCCATGTGCTAGTAAGTGCCTAGCCTAACCCCGACGAAGTAGTGACGAGGCTAGATAGGACTATCACATAAACTTATGCAGTTATATATATTTCTACATCAGGAAAATAACAAGAATAACTATTTTAAATGGGAAGGGAACATGCTTCGGGGATAACAGATAATACAAAATTTCAAGAGAATAATAAGGAACATCAATAAATTAACTCCAACACAGATAAAGGGAAATAGAAGCAGATTTTAGTGTCAGTACACATCTCGTTGCAGGCGTGCAAACCAATCCCATTTCTCAATATTTCCGTGGTAGGTGTACCACTCACTTCCATTTTAGCAAATCTCGTGGTAGGCGTACCACCCTCTCCCATTTCATCAATTTCTAGTGGAAGGCGTACCACCAGCTCCCATTTCAATCAATATCCTGTGGTGGGCATACCACCCGTTCCCATTTCAATTAATATCTTGTGGTAGGCGTACCACCCGCTCCTATTTCATAACAACTCGTGGTAGGCATACCACCCGCTCCCATTTAAATCAATATCTTGTGGTAGGCGTACCACCCGCTTCCATTTCAATTTAACACAAAGTCACAATAAAATTCCGCCAAGGAAAACAAAGCAATATAATAATAATTTCCTAGCAAGGGAACAACAACATCAAAATAACCATCCCGGCAAGGGAGAATCAGCTATAACCAAATCCTAGCCCAAGTCTTACTCAGTTCGATTGATACTAGTACTCAAGCATAACTAAAGTCCACGGGAATTGACTAAATCTCTACTCAATTTCAAGAATCATCAATTTAAAGTATCTGAAGTGTCATTTAAGAACACAACATCTATCAATTTAAGACCCACGGTCATGCTCGACACCAACATATAGATACTTGTCACCATGCCTATATATCGTACTCAACAAGAATCAATTAGCAAATAATACTCAACTCCTAGTCCCTCAAGCTAGGGTTAGACCAATCGCTTACCTCAATGCCTAGGATACAACTCAAGCTTCAATTACAGATTTACCCAGTGATTCCACCTCCAATTCGCTCGTATCTAATCGCAAATTACTTAATTATATCAATAATCACTAAATGAATCAACCCCAATGCATGAAAATGAGTTTTCCAAAGTTTTACCCAAAATGTCAAAAATCGCCCTCGGGCCCACGTGGTCAAAACCCAAGGTTCGAACCAAAACCCAATTATACATTCCCCTACGGACTCAAATATATATTTTGTTTTGAAATCGGATCTCAAATTGAGGTCCAAATCCCCAATTTTTGAAAACCCTATGTTCTACCCAAAACACCCAATTTCCCCTATGAAAAACTTTGATTTTAGGTTGAAATCATGTTAAAAGATGTTAATGATTGAAAGAAATGAGTAAAAACTAACTTATAATTGATTTGGAAGAATACTTGTTCTTGAAAAATCGCCTAAGTGTGTTTGGGTTTGAGAAAATATGAAAAATGAGGTTCAAAATCATTTAAGTGTAAAATTGCAGGTCGCTAATATGGGAATTGCGAACAGGGGTTCGCAATTGCGAACCCCGACCCTCAGATATGGGAATTGGGAAGCAGGGTTTGCATTTGCGAACCCTTCATAATTCCACAGGTTTCGCATTTGCTAAGAGGTAGTCACAATTGCGACTTCGCATTTGAGAGAAAAGTATCGCATTTGCGATGACTGAGGATCTAAGTGGGCATCGCATTTGCGATGGCAACTGCCCAGACCAACTCTTGCATATGTGATGCATGGCTCACATTTGCGAGCTCGCATTTGCGAGACTGGCTTCGCAAATGCGAAGCCTGCAGCTCAGAAACACACCTGCTATTTTTGAAAGTTAAAAATGCACCCGTGGCCTATCCAAAACGCATCCGAGCCCTCTAGGCACCAAACCAAATATACATACAACCTCAAAAACATCCTACGGACATATTCGTGCGATCAAATCACCAAAATAACATCATAAACATCTAATTAAACCTCAAAATTCAAGAATTCTTTCAAATTTCATAAAATATCAAATTTTCCAATTTAGGTCCGAATCACGTCAAACGACGTCCGTGTTTCACCAAATTTCATAGAAACATCTTAAATAATATATAAGACCTGTACCGAGTGCCGGAACCAAAATACGGGCCCGATACCAACACCTTCTAATAAATTTTTATTTCAAATTTCCTTACACAATTTCAGAAAATAATTTTACAAAAAAATTCATTTCTCGACCTTGGGACCTTGGAATTTGATTCCGGGCATACGCCCAAGCCTCATATTTTCCTACGGACCCTTCGGGACCATCAAACCACGAGTCCGGGTCCATTAACCCAAAATATTGACCAAAGTCAAATTTATTCATTTTAGATATCGTTGAAACTTCCTAAAATAATTAAAAGCGGTTAATAAGTTAAAATATTCCATAGGTTAAAACATGTATATAAATCAGATAATAATCTAATTATAATAGTTTAAGCGACCGTGCTAGAACCACAAAACCCGGGAATGCCTAACACCTTCTCCCGAGTTAACAAATTCCTTACTTAGAATTTATGGTTCGCAGACTTCATAAGGAAAGTCGAATTTCCTCGATTTGGGATTTTAAAATAAACCGGTGACTTGAGACACCAATAAAATATTCCAAGTGGCGACTCTGAAATAAATAACCTCATTTCGAATAATGTCACTTTAATTGCAAAACTCCCTTACATCACCTTCGGGTGTGTAAAAAGGAGGTGTGACAGTATGTTCTGGTCATCTCCTGCTAATTGAATTATTGTCAATTTGAGATGATTCTTGAGCTCTGTCTCTTATTCTGTAGCTTTCTACCCACCACAAAGATCTCATATTTCTTTGAATATCTTCTGTGACCATAGATGTAGGGAGACTTTCATGGCTCTGATCCAGGTAGTTTTGACAGATATAGAGTTAGGAAGACATCCAATGATAGGGTTCCATCATTCGAGATAAATCATGAAATTCGTCCACCTCCATTCTCCTTCGAAAATCTGCTCAACTATGTTTCTGTTGGGGAACTCAAATAGAAAGAGATTCTGATCCATCTCATACATGTTCACTCCAAATGATGTTTTCCACATTAAACAAGCCCATCTTCAAATGTTTGATAGTGTAGGTCTCTCAGATTTTTCCTTCCCCAAGAACCCGATGATATATCTTGTCAAAAGTCCGTTATCCTTTGTCCCATTCAGCTCCACGATCGTGATATCTCCTTTCTTAGTGCTGATAATTGCTTCATGAAAATTGTTTGATTGCCATTTACTCTCTTGTACTGCTTTGGCATAATGATAATTTGCTTCAGAAAGTCTGGGTGCCCCTGTGGGATTAAGTTAGGAAGAACATTTAATAAAACTTTCTATCTTAAAAGCAATGTCTCTCCATCCTCATTCAAAGCAAGTTCAGGGATTATAATGACCTCACGATTGTTTTTTTTCAATGACAGTATACTCATGTATCTCTCGTGGTCATTGTACTTCCTAGTACAAAAATATTCAGTTAGCTTGTCCTTATTCTTTCATCTCCGTACCATATTTTTCTAGTCATTAGAGGCTTCTTTGAGTACATTACAAACCTATTCCATATTCATTTTTCTTAACGTGGAGCGTTTCATCATATTGCAGCTTTTCTCCACCCAATCGAACCATGTATCATTGTTAGAGGTCAATCTGGTGATATCGAAAGATTTAAAACCAGTGTTAAAATAAATTCTATTTCCCCCATAAGATTCAATTTTCACAATGGTAAAAACAGGGTGTGGAAAGGAAAGAAAGATTTTCCAGTACCGAACCTTGCCGGAAAAGGTAACAGTCGTCGGAATCTGGAGTCTTTCGCTGAAAAATAGAAAAGTCTTTGGATTTTGGTGAAACTGGAGTGGGTGGGCTCGAAAAAGCCTCGCGATGAGGCTGTCTGGAGAAATATTTGAAAAGTCGCCAAAAAAGCAATATGAGTTGGCGCATGGCTGGGATCTCGCTGGAAAGACAAAGATCTGAGATACGCATGAGGGCGCGTGAGAGCTCCATTGCCATAGATCTTACTAGGGTTTTGTTGCAGGAAGATTGGCTCTTGCTGGGGTGATGAATTCCTACGAAGAAGAAGAGAGAGAAGGATCTCTTTGTCCATTTAGGCTTTCTTCAATTTTTGTCGTTGACTTAGCGGCTGACTTTTCTCAATGATTTCTAAGTGCATACCAAGATAGCTTAGTATTACACTTTGTTTGGATAATTTTTACCCATCGTTTTATAATATATCATATTGTATTGTATGGTATTATAGCGTATCGTTTTATGAATATAATGTTTGGATAGATTTTATTGTTTGCTATTGTCAAATAGTATTTTACTATTTGATTTGACTCTATCGTACTATACTGTTGTAATGACCCAGACGGTTATTTTGAGAATTTACTCTCCGAGCCCCTATTAACTGCTTCCCCAATGTTTGTTTCTGCTATCGTGAGTTGCCAGGAGGATTCGTTTTGAGTTTCAGAGTGTTTTGGGATACTTGGTCCCTAAATGAGAGCTTAAGATTTAGAATTTGAACCGTAGTCGGAACAGTGTGAAGACGATTTCGGAATGGAATTCTGCCAATTCTATTAGCTCCGTTGGGTGATTTAGGGCTTAATGGCATGTTCAGATGGTGTTTTGGAGGTCCGTATCTTATTTATGATTGAAATTCCGAAAGTTGAATTTTAAAACTTTCCAAATTTATAATGAAATTTTGATATCTGATTCCGGAAGTTGAAATAGGTGCATAGTATTGAATATGACTTGTGTGCAAAATTTGGTGTCAATTGGACATGGTTTGGTTGGTTTCGGCATCGGTTGTAGAATTTTGAAATCTTAAGTTCATTAATTTTTTATTGGAGGGCAATTCGTGATTTTAGCATTGTTTGAGGTGATTTTAGGGCTCGAATAAGCTCGTATGGTATTTTAGGATCGGTTGGTAAGTTTGGTTGAGGTTCCGGGGGCCTCGGTTGTGTTTCGGATGCTTAACCGGTCGTTTTTGGACTTAGGAGTACAACAGATTTGCTGGTTTTTCTATTGCATACAATTGGCCTTCGCGTTCACAAAAGGGGATCGCATTCGTGAAGGCTGGCCAGTGGAAGCATCGCGAATGCAAGGAGATGAGCGCGTTCGCAAAGAGGAAAGCCGGAGCAGCTGAAGACCCCCAGGAAATTGCTCTACGCGTTTGCGAGCATAGGATCGCATTCGCGAAGGTCTTGGAGATGAAGCTACGCGTTCGCGAGTAGACCCTCACGTTCACGAAGGAGGAAATTTGGCCAGAGGATTTTTTGCATTGCGTTCACGAAGAAGAATGCGTCTGGGCAGAATTTAAATTCCAAAATCGAGGGTTTGAGTTCATAACTCAAAAATTGGATTAAGAGCTCGGTAGGCGGCAAAATTTGGAGAGATTTTCGAAGGAAGTTTGTGGGTAGTGATTTCTAACTCCTTTCTGATTATATCACATTAATCTAAACATGAATTCATCACCTAATTTCGGATTTATGGTGAAAGATTGGGAAAGTTGAGAAAAGTGTTTAGGCCTAGTTTTGGAATTTTTTATCTAGATTTTGGTATCAAATTTGAGTGAATTTAGTATGGTTAGATTCATGAGTGAATGGGTATTCATAATTTATGATTTTTACCTGATTCTGAGATGTGGGCCCGGGGAGGATTTTTGGGCTTTCTTGTATTTTCTTAACTTAGCTTCAATTTCTTTAGCTAGTTGTTTGTAGTTATATTTACGTTATGATATTGATTAGATTAGATTTAGGCCACCCAAAATTGGATACTCGTGGCAAGAGCATGATTTCGGATTGATTTTGACCTGGTTCGAGGTAAGTGGCTTGCCTAATCTTATGGGGGGAAACTCCCATTAGGATTTTGACACTGTTATTATATGAATATCGTGTACGTGAGGTGAAAAGTGCGTACACGTACTAATTGTTGAAAAACCCTTCTTTTCATTAAATAATTATCTATGTTTCTCTTTTAATTAAACAATACTACTACGTGAGACCTTCAGTTTAGCTTAGGAAAGCATGGTTATGCGACTTAACTGTCTTACCTGCTTTAACTTCCTACTTGGAACTTTTGTAGCATGTTTAGAGTAGAAATTTCCTGTTTTCCTGATACGAACTTGAATAGAATTGTAGGATTCTTTCTTGAGACTGTTATGTAATTACTTTGGGACTACGAATCGGTATTTCGGGAGATATCCCTGCATGTTTACTTTGAGACTACGATCGGTATTTCGGAAGATCCCCCTGCACATTTATAATTAGAAATACGGGACGATATCCCGGGAGATCCTCTGTACATTTACGTTTGGGACTCCGGGACGATATCTTGGAAGATCCCCGGTTGTAATCTCTGTGTATTGGGTTATTTTTTTCTGTGATTTCACCTTTATTGACTGTTAGCATTTAATTATACTGTTTCATTGCACATTATTTTGCCTAGTTTTATATATATAACCAGTAGGGCTATGACCTTCCTCGTCACTACTTGACCGAGGTTAGTCTTGGCACTTACTGGGCAACACTGTGGTATACTCATGCTCTTTCCTGCACATGTTTTTCGTGTGCAGGTCCAGGTTCTTCTGCTCAGACATACTATCAGTGAGGTGAGACGATTTTCAGAAACTTTGAGGTATATCTATCGCGCCCGCAAATCGAGAAGTCCCTCTCTATTTTCCCTTATAGCTATAGACCTTCTGTAATTACTTTTGTTTTGACTTCTAGAGCTAGAACACTATGTAATTCCTCTAGTTTGTGATTCATGAGATTCCGGATGGATTTCGGGAGTGTTGTTATTGGTCGAGAGTGTATTATTGTATATGCCGAGCGACATTTTAAACACTTTATCTATATTTACCTGTTAGACGGCTAGTTTTACTTTTAAATTTCCTTTTCCGTAAATTGTTAGGCTTACCTAGTCGTAGAGACTAGGTGCAGTCACGACACTTCACGGAGAGAGAACTTGGGTCGTGACAACTGTAACTGATAAGTTTACTAAAATACCCTCAATTGTTTTAAATATTATCAAGAATTACACATAAAGTAATTAGAATTGAAATTAAAAATCAATATTATACAGATAATTGAAGATAAAGTAATTAGAATTGGAGTTAAAAATCAAAGTAAAAGAAAGAACAAAACAAAAAGAAAGCAAAACCTATACCTGATGTTGGAGTTGGAAGCAACAAAAGGAAAAAGGGAATGAAGATATTAGTTATAGGTTAGGAGATTTGGATTAAAATAAAAGAAGAGTGGGTAAAGTAGAATTATAAAGTAATAACTTAGGGCATAATTAAAAAGAAAAATAGGAAATAATCCTGCTATATCAAATGGTTTGTTTCAAAAAATGGGACTTTTTATTGTTACGGAATAATGAATTTAACAATACAATACAACCAATTTTAACTAAACAATCAAAACAAACGTTGTTTTGGGATAACAATACAATGATCAACAACCATATAAACAAGTTCTAATGTACAACAACAACTACTACTACTACGCTTCAATCCCAAACAAAGTTGGTACCATCCGCTAGGTTGTCTGATGTATCAGAAACAAAGTAAAATATCCCACTTATCAACAACAACAATAACTATCCAGTATATTTTCACAAAGTGGGGTCTGTGGAGGGTAATACGTACACAAGCCTTACCCCTATTGGAAAAGACAGAAAGACTGTTTCCAATCAACCCTCGGCTCAGATGAAAGGAAAGAGATAGAGGAAGAGAAAGAGAAAGAAAATATCCCACTTATCCTTCCATCAAAAGAAGAAATAACTACCCAAGTCCTGTGGCAGATTCTGAGACCTCTCCAGTACACTACCTTGGCTGAAAAGCGGACCATTACATTTATATTTGAAATATACATCCTGAGTGAAAATTGCACACTCTCTGTAGCAGTAATTGCCCCTCGTAACTTGTCAGAAGACATAACAATACCGATACACAAGCTACACCAATAATCTTTGCACGAGCAAAGACCTCCAAAGAAATGATGGAACCGCTTTATATATCTAACAACAATAGTCCTGTTATAAATTGTTGAAGCAAGCTTAAAGAATTGGTGTCAGTCCTGACAAATCTTCAAATTCTTCATTATCCTTAATGTAGGTTCAGATGAATTTAGCAGCCCATATGCTAGAGCAAGCTTTTCACTATGGTATATCAGATTATGCTCCTTGTCCTCTTCATCAATATCATACAAAGCCATATCTGTTTCAGCCATACAACTTCTTTTTCATGTCTTTCAACATCTTATGGATTCCTCATGCCCTGTTTTAAGAGGATCGAAGGACTTAAACTCATAACTACATTTTCAATTTCAATTGAAGTGAATCCACTCAAGTTTGCTGGAGAATGTTCAACCGCAGGTGCCCGGAGGAAAACCGATTATTCGAAATGGGTTTCGTGTCTCCGTTTATTGTGCTTTTCTACTTTGCTGGCCAAAATTTGGGCTAATTGACAAATGACATTTCTTAGGACCAACAATAACAACAATAACCCAGTATAATCCCACATAGTGGGGTCTGGGGAGGGTAGTGTATACGCAGACCTACCCCTACCCTGGGGTAGAGAGACTGTTTCCAAAGAGACCTCTAGCATCCTTCCCTCCAAGAACTTCCCACCTTGCTCTTGGGGAGACTCGAACTCACAACTTCTTGGTTGGAAGTGGAGGTTTCTTAGGACCACTATTAAAAAAAAACTATCATTTATGTCCATTTATAAGCAGTTCATTACAAAAATTAGATTATTAAATATTATTAATATTAACCAATTAGCTTTTTGTAGCAAAAAATGACACACTTTTGCTTTCTTTAAGAGTGTGTTATTAGAATAGATTGGTACATCTTAAGGACTTGAATATCAATTTTGGGATGATTTGGTGAAGTTTTGAGCTGGTTTGAATTAAAAATTCAAAGTAAATAAAATTAAATATGAAAAAAATGATATATGTATCACATTGTGTATCATGTGTGTATAACATATATATCATATATCCATGTATACCTGTGTGTGGGATATATGTTTGATACAAGTGTTGCAGAAAATTTTTTTGAACTCGATTAATTACGAATTTTGATATAAAATCAGTACAAATCACCTCCAATCTTCCTCAAACTTTGTATATTGACTCATCTATACGACTTCAATGAATTTTAACTATGTCCATTGAAAATATTCTTTTTTTTGCTTAGATTTTTGGAATATTGTATTTTTTTTGTATCATCACCTTATTTGTTGCCTCATCCATGAGATTTTCCTTTCCGTTTTGCATCTAGTGTTGTTAATCACGCTTTAAAATATGGGAGGTGATTTTGCATGTGATTCTTTGATAGAAAGAACTTTATTTATTTGGTTTCAATTTTTATATATGATTGGCTAATTTTGGTAAGTCTATGACTAATAGCTAAAGGTTGATAAGTTAAGCCTTATTTGAGACATTTGTGTAAGTTTCCCTTCAAATAATAGCTAAAAATTTATAAAGTTTTATAGTTTATACGCCTCAAAATTAAATTTCAAACCATGTCAATGCAACAAACTTAAACCCGTTGGTCTTTGGTAAAGTCTAACTTCAAACTCCAAAAATATGAAGTTTTGAAGTTCATATAGATCAAGATGGTTTAAATAGAAGTGTTAAAAGCGGCTCTTAATGGCGTTTGGACATACAAATTATAAAATTCAAAACAAAAGTGAAATTTTTTCAAGTGAAAATGGCATTTGAAAATTAAAGTAGTGTTTGGACTTAAATAGAATTTTTGGTTATTTTCAAATTCTTGTGAGTAATCTGAGTGAAAATTTTAATTTTTCTTTTTTAGTTTTTCAAATTTTCGAAAAATTTCAAAAATTATTTTTAAGTGAAAATTACAAATTTTATGGCCAAACACTAAAAGTAAATTTTTTTGAAGAAAATGATAATTGTTTTATGGCCAAATAGACTAGTGTCATTTCTATGGCCGATGTGCACAAATAGCCACTAACAGCTCATATCTTTATTTTAAAGCCAGTGTTTTAAATGTCTTTAGCCTTTAGCCACTGGTTTAATAAACTTTAACTGACCGGACGAAAATACCCGTTTGCTCATGTCCTTAACTTTAGGACTTCAGGACTACATGTCCTTAATTTTTTAACCTGTAACTCTAAGTTCAGGACTTCAGGACTACAAGTACTTAACTTTTGAACTTGGAACTCTAAGTTCAGGATTTCAAAGTTACATGTCCGAAGTCTTCTGCTATTACATACATTTATTAACATTGCAGAAAATAAGTGTCCAGTTCTTCTACAAGAGAAGAGTCTATTAAAGAAAATATTTCAGTTTCCTTGTCAACCACCTAAAGGACTCGAATTACATGCACAAGGTCCTAATATTCAATCAGATTGTTGAAAGAGTAAGTTGCCAAGATATACCATCCAGCAACAAGAAGAAAAAAACTCAATATACCAATCAGAAACTGCCACCTGACCATTAAATGTCTGAAGCAAACCATGACACAGGCAGTCCTTAACTTTGAGTTCAAAGTTCAAAACTTAAGGACTGTCTGTCCTCAACTTTACAAAAGTTAAGGACGTGAGTCCTTAAGTTTGACATGTAGGTTCAAAAGATAAGGACAGGCAGTCCTTAACTTATAGTTTCAAGTTCAAAACTTAAGGACATGCAGTCCTTAAGTTATTGTTTCAAGTTCAAAACTTAAAGACTTTCTATCCTTAACTTTGAGTTTTAGGTTCAAAAGTTAAGGACAGGCAGTCCTTAACTTATAGTTTCAAGTTCAAAACTTAAGGACATGCAGTCCTTAAGTAATTGTTTTAAGTTCAAAACTATGGACTGTCTGTCCTTAACTTTGAGTTTCAAGTTCAAACGTTAAGGACATGAGTCCTTAAGTTTGACTTGCACGTTAAAAAGTTATGGAAAGACAAACTGTTTGAATAATACAATCAAAAGTTAAGGACAGATAGTCCTTAACTTTGAGTTCAAAGTTCAAACGTTAAGAACATGAGTCCTTAAGTCTGAAATGCAGGTTCGAAAGTTAAATAAATGCAGTCCTTAAGTCTGCTATTATACATTTATTAACATTGCAGAAAATAAGTGTCCAGTTCTTCTACCAGAGAAGAGTTTATTAAAGAAAACATTTCAGTTTCCTTGTCAACTACCTAAAGGACTCGAACTAACAGCACAAGGTCCTAATATTCAATCAGACTGTTGAAACAGTAAGTTGCCAAGATATACCATCCAGCAACAAGAAGAAAAGAGCTCAATAGACCAATCAGAAACTGCCACCCGACCATTAAATGTCCGAAGCAAAAAATGACAATGAAAGACAAATTGTGAAGGAATACACTTTCCATCAGACAAAATCGTGTTTGATTCAAATTTCGGCCTACCAAAAGATTCGAAGGCACGCATAGAGAGAAGTGAGGGTTTGGGAAGAAAAACAAGGGAAGAAAGGGTAAAATTATCTTTTTCCTATTAGTAGCGGCTATTTTTGCTGAGCATTATAATTAGTGGATAAAAATTAAAGACCTCCTTAATTAGTGGCCACTACATGCCATTTTTACTCATTTCTATACGTCGGTTGGGCCTCAATTTGAGCTTTCATACAATTAGGGGTGAAATTCAAAAACAGACAGATTTACAACTGGTCGTTCAAAAATAGTCCAGTTTCAAAAGTAACCGAAATTTAATCATTTTTCATGTAAAGATAAATCTGAGTGAAAAATATTGTTCAAAAATTGGAAAATACGTTAGTGTATTATGCTGGAGTTCCAGCATAAATATACTTAAACTCTAGCATATTATAATGGAATTCCAGGAAAAGTATGCTGGAACTCCAGCATAATATGATGGAGTTCCAGCATAAATACACTAGAACTTCAGCATAATATACTGGAGTCCCAGCAACAGTAAGTATACTGGCCCAGTATAATATACTGGAGTTTGGAGCACCGGTGCTCCAGTTTCTAGTATATTATACTGGATCCAGCAAAATATACCGGTCCAGTATAATATGCTGGAGTTCATACACTGGTGCACTGAGCTCCAGTATATTATGTTGGACCGGTCTCTGTGTGCAGCAAAATAGTGGCTATTTTTCATTGACTTTGTAAACGCTGGCTATTTTTCAATGACCAGTCCGAAAACTGGCCATACCGTGCTATTTTCACTACAATTAAGCATAAATGATTTTTCATCCCTTTTTCTATTAATTTTTAGTTGGAAAGATATCGAGTATGACATAACCTCATAGTTATACATTCTATAAAGGGCACCACCTTAAAATTTATACAAAATTTTATTTCCAGATTAATTAAAAGAAAGAGTAGGCAAACTCGAAATAAATCATTTTCTTATGATGGACAAATCAAGTTGTCACGATCCAAAATCCACAAAGGGTCGTGATGGCGCCGGATACCGCTGTCAGGCAAGCTAACCAAAATACTCAATTAAATTCTCGTTTTAATAATTTTTGAAAACTACGATTTTCCTTCATATTTTACTAGTAAAAGATAATCATTTCAAATTAAATATAAATATTAAGAAGTTAATACAAGATACCCCGTAATCATCCCAGAACACGGTATTACAAGTGCATGAGCATTTACTAGAGAATAAAATAAATACAGTAACTATCTAGAATACAAAGTGGACAGAAATGAAAATATAGTACAATACTCTAAAGGAGACTCTGCTAGCTATGGATCGTCTCGATAAATGTAGCTCACCTAAGTCTCTGTATCAACTATGCCACTATCTACCTTAATTGATTGCCTGTATAATTCTAAGATTCTTACTGATTCCTTATTTATGATTTGGTAAATAATAGTAATCGATGGTATTAAGTGTTTAGGCCCTTTTAGAGACAAATGAATAGAAAATCATAGTTGCTTTTAGGTTTACCTTTAATAAAAATGAGACGAGCCTCGCCAAATAAAATGCATAAATTGCGGGGCCCTCAATAAATCTTGTGATAAAGTATCTAGACTTCGGGATAGGCCATTTAGCGAATTTCACGGCCTTCCCCAAAGATAATAATGCGATAGTCTCTTTAGGCACGCACTTTTAATAATTTTACCTTCCTAACTACGGGTTCACATTTATGTGACCCAAATCTAAATCTCAACGGAGTCGAAATGTGATGACAACCACGGGTGCACTGGTGCGACGTGGTTCGAGATGCATTTTCACGAGGTTGCAATTCTTATTAAAATAAAAAAAATAAAAGCGGGTTACTAATAAAAGGCACATAAGTTAGAATGTGTTTTGAAATCAGATAAAAGCAAATACAACAGTTGAGTGACTATGCTAGAACCACGGAATCTGGGAACGCCTAATACCTTCTCCCAGGTTAACAGAATTCCTTACTCGGATTTCTGGTTCGCGGACTGTTAACAGAGTCATACTTTTCCTCGGTTCGGGATTCAACCGGTGACTTGGGACACCATTAATCTCCTAAGTGGCGACTCTGAATCTTAATAACAAATCCCGTTTCGATTGTCCTTTAATTGGAAAAACTCCTTTATACCCTTGCGGGTGTGGTGAAAAGGAGGTGTGACAGCTCTGGCGACTCTGCTGGGGAAAAGAACCCCNNCCGGGGATGTGCTTACTGGTTGAGACTCCCTATTCTGTTAGTGTCAATACCCTGAAATAAGAAAGAGGCCGGACAAGTTACTAAGCCGGATGGCCTTTTGGTTCCCGGTATGCAGCCTCCTCCTCGACTAGAGTTGTCCGCTCGGGTACACAGTCTAGAACACATACCCAGGTTTCGAACATAGAATAACTTGATTCCATGTCGGATCCCTAGTAGGAGCGCTTATTTGCATCACGTGCATATGACTTAGGGGACTCAACACAGGGGTTGGGTCCGGCTAGTACAGGTAACCGGATATGAAAGGGCTCATCGCCCTTTGTCGGTGGCGATGTTGGGGGAACAACTACTGAGGCCGCCCACGGGAATATGGATGAGATGACGAAAAACCCTACACGCGTGGAGATGACAGCAGACGGATCTGGCCAACGCATCGTGATTCCAGGGGCTTACAACTTGTTACAGCACAGTGAGCGGGCTGCGCTGGGGATGGTCCTACTGTGTGCTTCCCCGAGCGCAAGATGCTGAGCACAGTCAGCGATATGGAGCTATCTCGGAGGGTCACTGGTATGGCGTTACAGGTAACTTCTCTGTACTTCTGTATGTTGTGAAGCTGATTTTGATGCGTACTAACTCACATACATATATATATATTCTTTTTAGACCCTAGTTTTGGAAGTGGAGAGGAGGCGCAACGAGGAGAAGAAAGCAAACATTTTTTATACGATGGTGAAGAAGTACAAACGGTATTGCTCCAAGCAACAAGCGGCGGTGGATCTTTTTTGGCAATATCCAAAATTCCAGGTGTTCTAGGAGGGCCTCAAACAGAGGGAGGCACAATTGGGTCGTAGGGCGGCGGAGCTGGAGAAAACAGATGAGGAGCTGGTGAAGGTTGTGGCTCGTAATAGTGAGTTGGAATCACTCATCAAATTGAGGGAGGAGGAGTTGGAGCTCAGCCGTGGAGTGGCGGCAGAGGTAACTGATCTTTACCATAGGGTGGCAGTTTTGACAGCCGAGCTCGAAGCTAAGGCGGTTGAGATCGACGTCCTCAGGCGTACTACCCCGCCAAGGCCCGAGGACGCGGCCCAAGATGTGCACGAGATGTGGATATATGCGGAGGTCAAATTGGACGTGTATAAAAAACTTTTTGTTGCGGAACGTGCCTCTGAGGAGGATGTTCAAGAACAGTGGCGCGAGGCTCGTGTGGCTTGTGGGTACGACTCCGACTCTCCTGACTGAGAAGACTACACCTCAGAGGATGTCAACCGGCTCGAGTCCGACCAATGGTTTAATGAGATTTACCGCCTTGGTGGCGATGGTTGAGAAAGAGAGCGAGCAGATAGCGATGGTAAGTCTAGCGAGGCTCCTTAGGACTTGTATAGGTTTTGCTTTTTTTCTTTTTTGGAATGTAATGGGAGTCCTCCATAGGAATAAATGTA
>MU783868.1:24199-51181 GCA_026770625.1 Nicotiana glauca | reverse complement strand
ATATATATATATATATATATATATATATATATATATAAGCCTCATTGTATCATTGTTAAGACATGTGAATAATAATATTTTCTCCCGTGCTTTTTCACATGGTATCACAGCCTTAGTGGTGAGACACATCCGGGAACCAGAATACAGAGCTCGCTGTGTCTCAATTTTCCGAAGACTTTTTCAAAGCTGTGTGTTATCTCTCTCCCCGTCAGTGTTGTGCAAAATCCAACACTACCACAAGATCCGTCATCGTCCAGCGACCAAACCCCAGTTAACATCACCGGCGGAACCCTCCACGCGCGCCCTCACGCGACGTTAGAAGCTAGGGTTCCGGCGAGCGCGTGAGCTCACGCGTCGGCGAGTACGACCACTTTCGGTCATTTTTTGAAGACGTTTCTTAAGAAGAGTTAGGTCGGCTACTAATTCCGACCCTACTCATATGGTTTTCGTTTGATTCTGACAGCTTTGAGTTTATCCGGCGACTATACTGTTTTTTCTTCCGGCAGCTACAGTAATTTTCCAGCAAAAAAAAACAGTGTCTCCTTCGTCTGTTTCAGGGAATTCTCAATTGATTCTTTCTGTTATTTGGTTATAATTTTAAAGACTCTCTTCAACCCAACGATGTCTTTGGAGTTGATGATTTCGGGTCTAAAAACTCGGGCTCTAGCAGTTTCAGTATTATGATTATCTCAGAACCTTTAATGGGAAGTTCAAACTACTTAGCTTGGGCTTCATCTGTCGAGCTGTGGTGTAAAAGTCAAGGTGTTCAAGATCATTTAATCATATTTAATCATGAAGTCTAGCGAAGGAGATGAAAAGGCCAAAGCACATTGGGAGAAGATCGATGCTCAATTATGCAGTATTCCGTTGCGATCTATTGATTCCAAGTTGATGCCCTTGTTTCGTCCATTCCAGACATGTTATTTGGTTTGGGAAAAGGCTCGCACTTTATACACTAATGACATATCTCGTTTCTATGATGTGATATCGCAGATGACAAATTAAAGAATCATGAATTAGATATGTCTACTTACTTGGGACAAGTACAGGCAATCATGGAGTAATTTGAAAAGTTGATGCCAGTTTATGCTAGTGTTGAAAGGCAACAAGAGGAGCGACAAAAGATATTCTAGTTCTTACTCTTGCTGGACTTACTAATGATCTTGACTCAGTACGCGATTAGATTTTGGCTAGTCTGACTGTCCCCACAGTTGATGAATTATTTTCTCGATTACTTCGCCTTGACAAAAGATGTTCTAGTTCTTACTCTTGCTGGACTTACTAATGATCTTGACTCAGTACGCGATTAGATTTTGGCTAGTCTGACTGTCCCCACAGTTGATGAATTATTCTCTCGATTACTTTGCCTGGCCGTAGCACCAAGTCACCCAGTGAGCTCACCACAGACACTTGACTCATTTGTTCTCGTATCCCCGTCAGTGGACAATCGGGCATCTCAAACTACGGAGAATAGGCGATGAGGAGGTCGTTTTGGAAGATCTAGGCCCAAGTGCTCTTATTGTCATAAACATGGAAACACTCGTAACGTGTGCTATTCTTTACATGGTCGTCTATCCAAAAATGCTTAAGTTGCTCAGACCAAGACTACAAGGTAACCAGGGATTTTCTTTATCTGAAGGGGAGTATAATGAGTTCCTTCAGTATCGAGCAAGTAAGTAGACATCTCCACAAGTAGACTTTGTTGCTCAGACTGATACTTCTGTTGCTGGTAATTCTTTTGCTTGTATTTCTCAGTCTAGTACTCTTGGACAATGGGTTGTGGACTCAGCCGCTTCTGATCATATCTTTGGTAATAAATCACTTTTGTCAAATATTGCGTATTCACAGTCTCTTCCCACTGTTACTTTAGCCAATGGGTCTCAAACTAAAGCAAAAGGAGTTGGACAAGTGAATCCCCTACCCTCTGTCACTCTAGATCCCGTTCTTTATGTCCCTGGCTGTCCTTTTAATCATGCATCTGTTAGTCGTTTGACTCGTGCCCTCCATTGTGGTATATATTTTATTGATGATTCTTTTATTATGCAGGACTGCAGTACGGGACAAACGATTAGAACAGGACTTGAATCAGAATGCCTTTACTACCTTAACTCATTCAATTCCTCCCAGGCATGTCTAGTTACAGATCCTCCGATCCGAATTCACAAACGTTTAGGACATCCAAGCTTCAGAAGATGGTGCCTAGTTTGTCTAGTTTATCAACATTAGAGTGTGAGTCATGTCAGCTCGGGAAACATACCCGAGCCTCCTTTCCTCGTAGTTTTGACAGTCATGCAGAGTCTATTTTTCTTTAGTTCATTCTGATATATGGGGTCCTAGTAGAGTCAGTTCAACCTTGGGATTTCGTTATTCTGTTAGTTTCATTAATGATCATTCAAGATGTACTTGGATTTTCTTAATGAAAGATCGTTCTGAGTTGTTTTCTATATTCCAAAATTTTTGTGCTGAAATTAAAAATCAATTTGGTGTTTCTATTCGCACTTTTCGCAGTGATAATGCCTTAGAATATTTATCCTCTCAATTTTAGCAGTTTATGATTTCTCAAGAAATTATCCATCGGACCTCTTGCCCTTATACCCGTCAGCAAAATGGGGTTGCAGAGAAAAAGAATAGGCCCATCATTGAGATTGCTCACATACTTCTCATTGAATCTCATGTTCCGTTGCGTTTTTGGGGCGATGCAGTTCTCACAGCTTGTTATTTGGTTAATCAGATGACTTCATCTCCCATCCAAAATCAGATTCCGTATGCAGTATTGTTTCCCCCGTCACCCATATACACTATTCTCCCTCGTGTTTTTCGGAGCACTTGTTTCGTTCATAACTTAGCCCCTGCGAAAGATAAGTTAGCTCCTCGTGCTCTCAAGTGTGTCTTCCTTGGTTATTCTCGTGTTCAGAAGGGATATCGTTGTTACTCACCTGATCTTCGTAGGTACTTTATGTCCTCTAACGTCACATTTTTCGAGTCTAAACCTTTCTTTACCTCTTTTGACCACCTTGATATATCTGAGGTCTTACCTATACCGACCTTTAAGGAGTTTACTATAGCTCCTCCTTCACCTTCCGCCACAGAAGTCTTACCCATTACAACCGTTGGGGAGTCTAGTGTGGCTCCTCCTAGAGTCCCCGCCACAGGAACACCACTCTTGACATATCATCGTCGTCCGCACCCAGCATCAGGCCCAGCTGATTCACGTCCTACACCTGACCCTGCTCCTACTGCGAACTTGTCTCTTCCTAGGACACCAATTGCACTTCGGAAAGGTATACGGACCACCCTTAATCCTAATCACCATTATGTCGGTTTAAGTTATCATCGTTTGTCATCACCCTATTATGCTTTTATATCTTCTTTGTCCTCTGTTTCCATCCCTAAGTCTACAGGTGAAGCATTGTCTCATCCAGGATGGCGACAGGCTATGACTGACGAGATGTCTGCCTTACATACGAGTGGTACTTGGAGCTCGTTCCTCTTCCTTCAGGTAAATCTACTGTTGGTTGTCGGTGGGTATATGCTGTCAAGGTTGGTCCGGATGGCAAGATTGATCGCCTTAAGGCTTGTCTTGATGCCAAGGGATATACTCAGATATTTAGGCTCTATTACAGTGATACCTTCTCTCCCGTGGCTAAGGTAGCATCAGTCCACCTTTTTCTATCCATGGTTGTTGTTCGCTATTGGCCTCTCTATCAGCTGGACATTAAGAATGCCTTTTTACACGGTGACCTTGAGGATGAAGTTTACATGGAGCAACCACCTGGGTTTGTTGCTCAAGGGAAGTTTCATGGCCTTGTATGTCGCTTGCGCTGGTCACTTTATGGTCTAAAGCAATCTCCTCGAGCCTGGTTTGGTAAGTTCAGCACAATTATCCAGGAGTTTGGCATGATTCGAAGTGAAGCTAATCACTCTGTGACTAGACCTGACATTTCCTTTCATGTGAGTGTTGTAAGTCCGTTTATGGATTCGCCTTGTAATAGCCACTGGGATGCAGTTGTCCGCTTTCTTCGGTATATGAAATCAGCTCCGGGCAAAGGGTTATTGTTTGGGGATCGAGGTCATGAGCAGATCGTTGGTTACTCAGATGTTGATTGGGCAGGATCACCTTCTGACAGACGTTCTACATCTGGATATTTTGTTTTAGTATGAGGCAATTTGTTGTCTTGGAAGAACAAGAAACAAAATGTAGTTGCTCGATCTAGTGCAGAAGAGAATATCGAGAAATGGCTATGGCAACATGTGAGCTTATTTTGGATCAAACAATTGCTCAAAGAGTTGATATTTGGTGACATCAGCCAGATGGAACTTGTGTGGGATAATCAAGTTGCCTTCATATTGCATCAAATCTGGTGTTCCATGAGAGGACTAAACACATTGAGATTGATTGTCACTTCACCAGAGAAAGGATACTCTCAGGAGATATTGCTACAAAATTTGTGAAGTCTAATGATTAGCTTACTGATATTTTCACCAAGTCTCTCACTGGTCCTCGTATTAGTTATATATGTAACAAGCTCGGTAAATATGATTTATATGCACCAGCTGGAGGGAGAGTGTTAGTTTGGTAGTTAAATACTCCCTCCGTTTCAATTTATGTGAACCTATTTCCTTTTTGGTCCGTGCCTAAAAGAATGACCTCTTTCCTTATTTGGAAACAATTTACCTTTATGCAATGATTTATAGCCACACAAAATATATGTGCCTCATTTTACACCACAAGTTCAAAAGTCTTCTTTCTTTTCTTAAACTCCGTGCCCAGTCAAATGGGTTCACATAAATTGAAACGGAGGGAGTAGTATTAAATAACCTTAATCCCATATGTATTAGGAGTAGGACATTATAAATAGGGCTCGTTGTATCATTGTTAAGACATGTGAATAATAATATTCTCCCGCGCTTGCTCACACACGTGAAATATTTTTTGCTTTTTGAGTGGTGGTAAGATTTGAACTCACGACTTTTGCCTGCTCAGACACCATGTTGAACTGTGTGACCACCTCGTATAAAGTTTAAGATGTAAGAGAAGAGCACACTTTTAATTACTTATATTATGTCTCAACACTTGCAAAGATCAAGCAAATACAAAGAAATGGCATCCATCATCCCAAGGGCAATGGTGGAACACAGCACAAACCTGTGATTTGATATTTGCATCCAGTACTTTAAGTCCAGACTCAAGAGACCCAGCAATAAATATAAAGCTACTTGAGTCCAAGTTTAGTATCAAATGGATCTGGTTTTTCATCATGATTTCCAGGAATGTGAAGTAAGCTCCTGAAAGCTGTAGGATAAGACAATTGGAAGTGGTTATATTGTTAAAATGAAATGCAGACAATGTGATAATTTACAGAGTGAAAAAGAATATATACCCCTCAAAATTGTGTAAGAGGTATGTTCACTGCTGAGGACACAATCAGGGATAAAACCACTTTTAAAGATAAACAGCTTAAACAAATTAGCTCAATTTGACACCACTGCTCATTCGAAGAATGTTGAGGCTCTAATTTTTAAGAAGCAACAACACCGCTGATTGAACAGATAAATTTTTGCCAGAATAACAATGAGAAGGTCCACTTTAAAAATAAGTGGTCAGTAGTTTAAAATATTTAACTCGATCTTACCAATCAAAAGAAAATGTAAGCTATAGACAAAGACAAAGAAAAAAATGAAAAAGGAACTGAAAAGAAAACCAAAATTATCAACTTCTTCTCTGCATCTGCTCCCCACATACACAAGACTTAGACGGCTTAAATCTACTCCAAGCAAACACTAAAGGCATACAAATGGTGCTCCAAACACATAAAGAACTACAAGTGGCTGCTACCAAATCCATATTTAAAGATGTATATCATGATAAAATAATTTTAATCAAGATACTTCTGCAGTTTTCATATGCTAGCATCATAGGCAGAACCAAATTGCCTAAATGTTAGTTCCAACATAATGCTCAATAGATAACAGGAGTATTTCCTTCCACCAGGATGTTGACCTCTCAAATGTCTCAGTAGTCTCTATATTTGCCCGTGTTGTAACTGTGTCACTAATAAGTATGTTTTCTTAGCTGAGCAAATGTAGACAACTCACAATAAACCATACTTTACATCGGCAACAAGCACATAGAAACTATGGGCTCAAACTTGGTGCGTATGTGAATTGTGATGCTCCCATTCTTTGTTGGGAGTACACTCCAAAATAAGTAGAATGCTGGCAACAAATTTTGATGTTTGTTGGGAAGTTTATATGTTCCAAAATCACATAAAATATCTTGGCTCAGAGCATAAAGCAGCAGAAGGTTTTAGGTTCAGAAACAAAATCAGTCTGAACATACTATATTGTTAACATCATATAGTAAGAGGAGTTAATTCTCACTTGATAAGCATCTAAGAAATAAAATAACCAGCGATATTTTTGAATAAATCAGCTCTTAATATACCTTTCTATATGCGAGTATATCAGCCAAAGGAATAGATAGAGCCATCCTCATAGAAATGTCAAAAGCATCTGCTAGCGCTCTGTCCCCATAAATCTCAAACACCCCAAAGTTGACATAGTTACCAGCAAGTGCTACAGTGTAGATTAAAGCATAAGCAATGACATAATGATGAAAGGACGATCAATTCAGATTTTTACATTCCCATTTGTTAACATTACATTTCCAGGGTTACTGTAGTGTTGATCAGCTAAATACACAGATGGGGAAAATACATAGAGTCTGCTAGGCAGAGAGCCACATATATTTTGCCCAAGGGAACAGAGGGCCAAAGAAAAAATGGGAAACAAAGGAGAAAGAAAACAAAGGGTTAAAAGAACTTGCTTAAACAACTGTTCACTTGACTGTTAGGAACAATAAGATGGGGTGGGTAATAGAAGAAGCTAGTCCGCTAAATTTACAGAGTTTAGAGGAAGAGAACGACCCAGAATTTGAGGCTTCAATTTGGGTACACCAAAACATAATCAGACTCGGCAAGGTGTTTGGGAGAAAATTTCAGGGATGCGAGAAAGAAGCATTGGCGCTTTTCATGAAAATTGAAAACAAGAGACAAGAGAACAAAGGGTTTCCAGATATGCAAGTGTCAGAAACTCCACGACAAAAAGGAATTAAAGAACTAAAAGGGCTGGAAATAGGAAGCAACTTCAGAAGCAATAGTACTAGAAGTAAGGGGGCGTATGGTTATCCAGGATCAATGAAGGTAAACATTCTCTCATGGAATGTTAGGGGGTTGAATCGACATAGAAAAAGAATGTTGATCAAGAGTTTAATTCACAAGTGGAAAGCAAATATATATATTTGTTTTCAAGAATCCAAAATCGAAGGAGACATTGGAGAGATAGCAAAAGAACTGTGGAAATAATAGATGGGGGGAATATGCACAATGTTTATCACAGGTAGAAGACAAAAGAGGGGGAAAACAAGGCAACATAAAACAGAAGTAGTGGGCTTCGTAACTCTTCTCCTAGGCATGAAACTTAACAGTCAGACAAGGTTAGTCTTACGAGCAAACAACATACAGGAAGCCTTCCATTTCAAGGGCCATACACAGGGAAATCTAGAATATATCCAAAATAATTTTTTTGAGAATGAATATAACCAAAATATTTTAGAAGCTAAAAAATCCTACCTCTCGAAAGAATAGTCAAAGAAATCCAAATACCCTTGTATTTGGACTGATACATATCCACATGACTAGGCAGAGAGAGAATTCTGGATCCATATGCAACAATTAATTTGCTGACTTCTCGAAAAAGAAGAATGCCATTGGGAGATGAGATTTCAAAATTCAGTCGTTGGGACTTGTTCAGCACAAACTCGGCTATGAATTTAAGCAGCGGTGTTGTCACCTATTCCATACATTAAAAGAAATGGAGACACAATTATATTAGCTTTAAAGGAGAAGAAGACAAAAGTCTCCAGTGTGCACCAAAGCACAAGCACTTTCTAGGGATCAACTTCTCTGTTTTTTTTTTTAAGTATAATGTACTAAGATCAGAGTGAATGAAATAGCAATAGAAAAATATCTTAAATTTTAAGGGAAAATTGCCCCCTACAAGTTGTTATCACAAAAAGTTACTTTTTTTGTTTTCAATATTTGTTAGATCTCCTGCAAGGGAAAAAAGTTTCAACAATCTGGTACGCTTCATCTCACCAGCATGTAAACCCATATACACAAATGTTCTTTATCCAGGACCGACACTGCAAACAGAGTAGCTCATTCTTGTATTGGCAAGAAAATGTCAACAGAGAAATATATATGCACAGCATATATTTGGATGTGCTTCATTGGGTACGAATTCTATGGAAGAATGTATGTAAAGGGAAAACAGAACAGTAGTAAAGATTTAACAGTAGAAACTCTAATGCTCTTTAAAGATTAAATCTCACCTCTGGAGTGTCTGCCCATATTCTTATGGCTTTAAGAAGAAGGGGAATATGTGCTGGATATAACCAATCAAATAGGAAACCATATGTTCTTCGGCTGTTGAACAGTAGGAATAGGAGGACAAAGATGAAGTGAAGGCATTTGAAAAAATCAATTCTTATGCCTCAACAGGAAAAATTCATACTCATCATGCTACTAACCTACTTGTAGCCATTGCAATTCCTCTGAGATCCCTCATCAACCCAATTAATGCTTGCTTAACATCATCAGTGCGAAACAAGGCATCCAGAATCACTTCCAAACTCAGCAAGACCTTTTATTGCATCATTACCGCTCAACTCATCAGTGTGAGGAACAGAAACATAATTACAGCTTCTGAACTTTTACAATAAGGCGAATGACTAGGAGCAGTTTATTCATGGAAAAAAGAGTTGAGCAACTTCTGGTGCAATTAAACAAAAACAAAGCTGAGGTAAAACTCTTTCGCATACTATTCATGGTGGTAAGACAAATAAGAAAGTTACATAATTATTGCTCCAAACACACACCTGCAGAAGTGGATCCATTGATGCTTTAAATTTCAAAAAGCTATCTTCCATAAAGATCAACAAGCCAATAATATAGTAAAAGGTAGTTCTACTACGAGAGCACCTGTAGTCCCCCAAAAACGGGAATTCTTCCCTCTAAATATGAAAATTTTAAAGTATTAGTCCAACCAAAGCTACAAATGTTTAGGAATCAGCAGAAAAGAGAGCAATGTACCACAGCTATAAATGATACTTACATTACGATTGGAAATTATTAATTGTGTAGTATCCAACTTTACAAGAAGCTTTGCAGTCATATATCTGCCAAACCAAGAAGATTAAAGTAATTAGAATAGAACAAGGAGATGCCTCAACTCTAATAATTGGTGAAAAACTTGAGAAGAAAATTAAGATGATACTTGCCCAGATGCCATTTCCAACATGAGATTCAGTGTTTGACTGATAACTTCCTCGCTCTAATGAAAAAGAAGAGATATATTGATTCATGATCATGGTAAAATCACAAAAAATCAAATATGACTATTACCTCTCCATAAAACTTAAGATTGGTTGCTATCTTCCCAACAATGACATTCAATATTAGCATATGATCATGGAGCCCAAGAAGCTCAGCCAATTTAGCATATAGTTGCTGTAGAGGAATAAATGGATTAAATACCCAGCAAGAGAAATGACAATAGAAAGTATTTGGCACTTGGGTACCACAGCAAACAAATTTCAATTGTGTACCTTAGATGAATGTATTGCCTGATCTCCAACATACGACTTTCTAAAGTTCTGGAAGAAAACAAGAATAGCTAGATCAAGGCGTTGTTTGCTTGTTTCTGCATATCTCTGCATTATATCAAGGATAAATGACATAAACGATGATGTCAGAATCAACCCAATATATACAAGTTTGATCAAGTTCCCAAGAAAAGAAAAAGAATAAAATGCTTGAATGTGTAAACGAGGATGTGCTATTGACACAATAGAGTTTCACCTTTATTTTAGTTCAGGGAATGTGACAATAACTTTTCTACGTTTCAGAGCTATAAGAGTGCCAAAGTATAGGGAGGAAATTTGAGTGAACCTGACTGCGTAAACCACTATCAGTAACATTTATCAGCCGCAGTACACGTGCTGAAAGTTCTGCATCAAGGATTTCTTGAGATTCCCCACTGAAAGTGGAAACAAACATGAGAGAAAATTAGGAGAATGTGAACCTAAAACAAAAGAGCTAAAATAAGTAAATAAGCTTGGAAATACCTGTATCCACTAAGTTGCTTAGTCTTAACAATAGCTGCAATTATGTGAACTATCCAAGCAAATTTTGTTTCCACCACCGTAAGAACCTGGGGATCAGCGGATTCCTGTTTCAAACAGAAATAAATGTATCACTGCAAACACATAAGCTTCATTAGACCTTCAACCCTTAGAAATTATAAAACAAAAAATCTAAGCATACCATATACATCTGCAGTAGAGGATCAGTAATCTGCATAATGTATGAGCTACAACTCTCATACTGTGTCAAATTAACTCAAATTAATCCAAATTCAGCAATTTCAGTAAGTCAAAAACCAACAGTAAAAACAAACATTGAACTTAAATGAATTAGAAAGTCAAGCAACTTTCAAAAAATTTTGATAATCTCAAAAGTGTAAATACTTTAGAGTCTGAACCTGAAATCTGCAAAGATAAGGAAGACAATCAAGCTGATCTTGAAGAAGGTCAACATTGTCAAGGGGGTTCTCTGAGAGATCAGAGATTTCTCCCTGCAACACAAAATAACAGAGAGTAAATCAAAACCACAACTTAACATGAAACTCTTGATGCAACCTCACTTGCAAAAACAATACAGTGCAACCTGAAAGGAACCAAATCTTGATGTGATAAAACTTTTCACAATCTCTGGTACAAATTCACTAAGCAGGCTTGGTGTGTCTCCCTTCAAATACGGCACAGATGAAACCAATCTAGACCACAGTCCAAGAAGGTAGTAAACACTACTGCTAGCCCACTGATCATGGGAAAAACCACAATCAGAAATTTCAGACAAACAGAGTTAAGATTAGTGATCAAAAGCTATTCTTGAACCCAGTAACAAGGGGATGACCTGCCAAGACTGCAAAGATCTCAAAGTAAATTCGGCAACCAGACGTATCCAGTCCCCATAACTTTCCACATTGACAAGCTCCGATAACTGCAATAGCAGTATCAAAATCACAGAAAGAAGGCACATCAAACACAATGCAGGGATCAATAAAAGGAAGTTCAAACAAAATATTTTGACCTGGCCAGACTTGAGACAAATGGCAAAATCAGCAATGAGCATGCCAGTTAGAAGCAAACTTTAGATCAACCAAAATATCCATGAATATATCCTAATGAAGGCTCTGATGTGGTTGACTGTTATTGAAGAAATAGTACTACCAACTTGATCAGGTTATGGGCCTACACTTGGCTTACGAAACACAAGATTCTTCGTCTTTACACTCCATAACCACTAGCAGCTACTTATAGATGAGGCAATTACTTATTCCTCGGTCACTGATCGATACATTATAAACTCATGTCGACTCTCAAACTTTGAGATCTGTGAAACTTAAGGTTGAGCAGGAATCTTGCAGTTATAATTTGGAAAAATTGTAGATATTGTAGCCTAAACTACCAACTCTATTGGAGAAAGAACTCTAAACTCCTTTGATGCCAAAGTTATGAAATGAGATTGTAACTGGTCCCAAACTTAGCTAAACTTGATAAGTGATTTAAAACAATAAAAATATCAAAAAACGGAATCAACGTGATCAAACGAACAATAAACTAACACAGAATAACACTATATTATTTGTTCGTTTGAAAATCTTCTAACGACATCACATCTCCAAGCAGCTTACCAAGAATTTTAGACAAGGTTCAAACAGTGTAGAGAATTAAAAAATGATGGATAGCGTTATGAAAACATGATTATTTGGGTAGCAAGAAGCGCTTATGCCCCGACCGTGGGGCCTTATGGGAACAGTCAAGCCCAAAAGGAACAGCACATCCCTACTTCAAGTGCAGCGTTGTATCGACTAATGTTATTATGTTTTTTTAATTTTTAATAAGAGGAAGTGAAAACAACATACTTCACTTTAAATGAAGTTCTTCAAGGTACAAACGTCATCTTTCTGGTACAGTTGTTACTGCACTAATCTTCAAGGACCCGCTTGATCACTACTCTAAAGCCATTGTATTTGTCAAGTGGGTCAACATGTATTATAGATAACCTTTTCTAACAACAATTAAGTTAAAAATACAAATAATGAAATTTTACGATAAGTGGGTTCATACAAATAATGAAATTTTACGATAAGTGGGTTGAGTGAATCCCCTTTGTTGAACGTAGATACCCCTTGGCTTTAATATACTAACCTAATGAAACTTTCCTCTCTTCTCTTATTCACGACTCTAAGCAAACATGGACATACACAAAGGAAATTCCGAAGTTTACAAGATATAATGTGAAAACACTATTCAGTTAAGAATGCATAATGAAGAAAGTGAGAAAACACCATCTTAGAGTCATACATACATAAAAGTCATCTATGTACATCAACAATGTCTCAATTCAAAGCGAGTTAGGTCAGCAATATGAATCCTCACAAATGAATTTAAATCTATGTGGATGCCTAGCACTAACTTTTCATATTATCAAGAAAAAGAAGGTAAGGGCGCAGAGGTTTCAATTCATACCTGATAATTGACTTTAAAACGTCCAAGAAGCCGACAGAACTCATGATAATTATCGTGATGAGCCAGACCTGTTCCAGGAAGGGGGAATGGAGAATCGTTTCATCAGATTCTCTAGCAGAACATAAGAAATGAAACACTTTAAAACAGCATCATCAATAGAAATCAACTTATGTTCATTTTCCTTTCTCCGACCCCCACCCCATATCAAAAGCCAGGAGAAAAATGTAACTCCCTCCGTCTCAATTTATGTGATAGTGTTTGACTGGACACGGCATTTAAGAAAGAAAGAAATAAAGAAAGGCTTTTCAAACTTGTAGTCTAAAACAAGTCATAGATATTTGTGAGGCTATATATCATCTCATCAAGGATAAAAGGAAAGTTTAATGTTAAACTGTTAACAAATATAGAAAGATGTCATTCTTTTTCGGATGGAGGGAGTAACAAACTCAAAAGACCTACCTGATTTAGTGTACTGCATCCATTGATAATTACAAGTAAAGAAAAAAAAAAGTAGCATGATTGCATAAAATGAGACCTGCTGCTTTGTGCATGTTTATCGTTGACTTGTTATGGATATTTAATATTGTTAGTTATAGATTTCTTTTAAGAGTATATTGACAGAAATTAGCAGTTCGATTGGCTTGTGTATCTGTTCGATTGGTGTGTTGTTTTGGGGTTTAACTCAAAGATGATATAACATCTATTTTGGATGAATGGTGGAACCTTATTCACATAAGGCTTCCAGGGGATGCAACAGATACAAAAGAATGCTCCTAACTAAAACACGAGGAAAATCTTTAAATTTGCATAAGCCCTTTTTCCAAAAATATTTGGTTGACGTATAGTGGTTGAAAAACTATTGCAACGGAATTTAAAGAATCAATGATTTCAATTTGCCCCAATTTATCAAATTCAGACATAAACTTCCATTCTATTGACAACCACTTGTTAAGAATGGAAGGTTTTTCTCCAAACCAACCTCATACAAGGGAGTTGGTGCGCTGCAACAGGTCCTTGTTCTGCTGGAAACTATATTAAGTTTATGCATCATCTCTATCTCAAAACCTGAATTCTATTATTTTAACTTTAGAAAGACAACCTACCTGAATTATAGTCAACTATGAACTTCTTAAATCCCAATGAAACCTTCCAACTTAAACAGGAAAATTGGAGCCGGAATAAAAGGGTGTCTCTTGAAGGTACTGAAATGACCTCATAAGTTACTAGAAAGCACATCTCCCATAGAGAGGCCAGTGCAGATATACCTTGGAGCCAGTGGTGCCTGAGAACCCATGCATACTGCGCACCCATGTTTTCAAATGAGTTCTTAGCTCACTATATGAACTTTTGCCATAGGAAAATCGAGCCTCATTTAGAGCATTCTTTTGAAATTTTTTTCCCTGTTCACAGGCAAGCGCCATTCTCTCATTTTTGTTTCCTTTTTCCCCTTTGAATCTTTCTTCACATCCTTTTTCCATGTTTTTTCCTGCTTTTCTTTACAAAACCAAGCAGCTCTATAACCTGTTGATTTTTTTCAACATTAAGGTGTTTGGCCATGCTTTTAGAAGGAAAAAAGTGTTTTTGAGTAGAAAAGAAACAGTTTTAGAGAAGCTAAAAAAAGTAGCTTCTTCCCGTAAGCACTTTGGAGAAAATAACTTTTGAAAAAAATATACTTAGAAGTATCTTTTAGAAACTTGGTCAAACAACAATTGCTACTCAAAAGTGCTTTACAAATTAATTAGCCAAAAACAAATTGCTTCTCCCCAAAAATACTTTTTTTAAAAAGTATTTTTCAAAGTAAGCTGATTTTAGAAGCTTGGCCAAACAGGCTAATCTCTTTCTTTATTTCTTTTTTTAAATTTTTCCCTCTTGAAAAGGATTTAGCATCATACATTGATAATATATTAGTTAAAAGATGTTTACATTATCACTATAATTTTACTGTTTTGACAGGTTACTTACCATTATAGGTTACCAATCAAATAGTTGTAGTGAGAAATTACCTATAATCAACCTTTAAGCAGCTTAATCTGATAATACTTACTTATATCTTTCAATTGTAAAGATTAAGCTGTTTTGCAAAACCGATACGACTATTCTCCCATACCTTTCATCAACTACCAAGCCCTAACTTTAGTGACTTTCGAACATTAGCTTGGAAATTGCTAGAATCACAAATTGGCAATTGTGACTCGTCCCTTTTCTGCCATCAGCAGTTGTGCGCCCATCTTCTTAAAATCCTGGATCTGACATTGAGAGAGGCCCTTCTTGAGGCAAGTGTTATGCCAACTAATAAGTTGTGGATTGTGATGCCTAGCTTTGGTATTTGTAGATCAGTATCCTTGTTTCTAGATTAAAAAAATGAGCTTCTTCCTTCATTATGGTTGTCCAAATTAGCTTGCGCACACCTCAATTATCCATCGGACACTTGCTACCTCCAATCAGAACAAATAAATTATGTCTACTAAGGCTTAGACAAATTTGGAAGAAATCACTTAGAATTTTGCTTCTGCTAGGATTTGAATCCTGATCTTTAAAGCTTTGCATACCACTCCATTAACCACTAGGTCACATAGTCGGTGCATAAAAAAGGAGCATTAAAATGACTATCGGTACCAAGATTACAAATAAGCATCTTGTAGATCTAAGATGGAAGGGTACGAAGCTAAATAAGGAGGAAAAATGCGATACTCAGAGGCGAAAGAGGAGTTAACAATGATGTAATAGCATGGGAGACTAGTTGTAGAAAAAAATTGAAAGCACTTTGGTTCAAATGTAGGCTACTCCAATAGAAAGTTACTCCACATGTTGACAAAGTTACTCCATAGGTTGACAATAGCTAATAGAAGAAGGATGAAGAAACAATAGTGGACTATTATTCTAATTAATACAAAGATGAGAGGGAATTGGAGACCTACTCCAAGCGCGAAAAAGTTTAGCCCAATAGTCTCATGGTCACCCAATCAAAGGAAGCACTTCCGCTTTTCCGATAGCAGATCACCTACACTAATCATTTCGGTGATGGAAGCAATAAGAAAGATGATGGACATAGCAGTTGTAGGCAGCTCTCTAAAAGATTCAATCCAGGCTTAAGGAGCAATGGAAATGCCGGAGTTTTCCATGTACTATTCATGGATGAGACCCAGAGAGGCAGAGATACTTCATCTTTTCTACTTGACAAGTGGTCCTAGTATAGTTTCAAGCATTATCGAGATTCAAGTTGGCCTGGTCGTAATAGATTTGAGCCTTGGGGTTTGCTCCCTTTCAAGGTCTCAAGTTTGAAACCCACTGGGTGCAAACAATTTTTGAGGGTCATCGGACTGGGTAAAACCTGAATTAACCGTGGTGCACTTGCGGGAAACTTCTCGCTGAGGGCCTGTGCACCCCCGGGATTAGTCGGGGCTCTTAGAGACTCGGACACCCGGTGCAAATCAAAAAAAAAAGTGCAAGACCATTCTGGTTAGAGGTGACCAACATTGAGCAATTAAAGAATTGGAGCACTCCCAACAACTTCCTAGAAGTACCACTAAGAGCATCAAACAAAGACTCTTCGGCTTGAAATGTTGTGACTTGTGATCGAAAGAGTTGAGAAGAGATTAGCAGGGTGACAATACAGGTAATAGTCATAAAGGGGTAAGGACGTCATGATCAAAATCATATGATCAAGTGTTTCCATATATTACATGTCCTTCACGCCTACACCAACCAGCTATAACGGAGAAATTTCAAACAAACTTTCTTGTGGAATATGAACAAAGGGACGAGAGAGCTTCATTTGGTAAGGTGAAAACGTTGTTACATTCCCTATTTGGCATGGAGGGCTCAAAGTAAGAGACTTGAAAGTCTTCAACAGAGCTTTAGTTGGAAAGTAGATGCGGATGTTTGCGAACAAGAGAATGTATTATGGAGGACAATGACCGTGAACAAGTATGATATACTCAAAAGGGGTTTCAAGAATTAGGGAGTTTGGAGACGCATCATGAGGAATAGGACTTCACCGGGAATGTCACCTTCAACGTTGGCAACGGAAACTCAAATAGGTCAGCTTTTTGAAGCACAGATGGAGGTGTGAAGAAACTTTAAGGACTTATTTGGATGGATGGATTGAATAAGATGATCATGGTATAAAATTTGCTACTCCCTCCGTTCCAGTTTATGCGAACCTATTTCCTTTTTGGTCATTTCCAAAAAGAATGAACCCTTTCTAAATTTGGTAACAATTTAGCTTAAACTTACAACTCTACCCTTAATGAGAAGCTTTTATAACCACACAAATACTCTGGGCCCCATTTGAACTTGTTTAGGACCACAAATTCCAAAAGTCTTCATTTTTTTTCTTAAACTCCGTGCCCAGTCAAACAGGTTCACATAAATTGGAACGGAGGGAATATTATTTTATCAAGTGTTTTGTTAGTCTTTTAAGTCCTGCATCACTAATTCCGGGACAATTTAGTACACTAATTTGTGTATTACTTTATACCAAATGTAACATCGAATGACAATACACGGATTAACCAAAAGACAAAACTACCCTTTATCTTTTCCTCAAATTCATAATCGACACCCTTTTAATTTTAATAAGGCTAAAAGTTACTCCATATTTTAAATTTTACCCTATGTATCTCATTTTTAGTACAAAGAGCCAAACACCCAATAAAAAACAATCTCAGTATTACTAATCCCTACATTATTAATCCTTGTATTATGATCCCTACATTATTATTTATTACTACTATTTTTTCTTTTACTATGGTTACCTTATTATTTTTTCTGTTAATACATTAGGGCCGTTTGGTTGAGAAGCAAGTTATGTGGATTAGTTGTGTCCGGATTAGTAATGCATGAATTATAACGTAGGAATTATAATACGAGAAATCATAATACAGGGATTAAATTAATAATTGTCTAACCTATATGTATTGATCAATTATACGTTAAAGTCACCTAGAATATCCTAAATAGAGACATCATCCTTGAGCGGATTAGCCAACTTTTAAGGTTCTTTTTTTCCTTCAACTTCTTTTAGTGAGGTACATGGCGGATAAGTATAGAAAGGTCACTTTAGAATATTAGTAAAAATCATACTTTTTTGTTAAACCTACTTGTTATCTATATCTATCTTTATAAATCTTGCTACCTATATGTCTAGTATTCTAAAAGCACGAAACTTTTATGCAAAATATTATCGTTTTTTGCCTTTAGGAAAAAATTTCACATTAGACAACATTATCATTTAGTTTTGAGGATTGTGTATGACTTTTAAGTTAGCTGAAGTTTTGTCTAGTAAATATTTTCTTAATTATTGGAACTATATAGAAACTTCAAATATTCAATAATTAAAATTAGGTAAGATTGTTAGCTATAAAGTATGATTTTATGGTATGTTCATTTTTTTATTTACAAATTATAATTAGCAATCAAAACTCAAAATTCAATTTTCACACTTTATTTATCTATCAATATTTATACAATCACACAAGCAGGAAACTTCAACACAAAATATTGATTGACTTTCTTACTCTTCGTAAGTAAATTCAATATTCGACAAAACTCTAATTACAATCAATTTTTAGGACTTTATTATTTAGTTTATTCGTTGTTTGGCCTTTAATTGTTTCTTCCTTTGTTGAGTTAACTAAATCGTATTATTATTCACCGTTTTCAAGAATTTACATTTTTCTTAATTTTAATTTCATCACACAATCATATTATTTAATGATAATATTCATGTAATTTTCTTAAAATTATATACTACATAGGGTACACGTGCAAAGTGTGTATCCTAAAACTAGTCCTACTAAAATAAGAATTAAATTACTAGGAAACATGAAATAAGAAATCCTAATCTATAACGAAAGACATCTTAATCTTGAATGGATTCTTAAACTTATTAAATTTCTTGAAATTCTTGGGCCTCAACTGGATTAAGGCTAATTAGCTTAAGCATTTTAAATTTGTGGCCCAGTTGTCCGAATCTATTAGCACCTTCGTAAGCCCAATAAGCCTCCATTATTGTAAAACAAACATGGTCTCTATTTGTGCTTCTCCAGCATCACGATTTGAGCTTGTGTGTTCATCAAGTGACGTTGCTCATTGGATGTAAATACACACTGATATATGAAAAGAAGCCTCTTATTCTAAAAGCTTCATGATATCATAGTCATTGCTACTTTTTTAGGTGACTTTACTCCCTTGTTAGAGTTCCATATAAGTATCAAGAGGTCGATTTTTTCCTCCCTCCTTCACTGACATTGCCATAACAGCGACGGCTTGCGTCGAACCTTCAAACCGTTTGTTTTTTAGCAAATACAATCACTACCACATGGTTTCTAAGCATCAGACGGCCAAATCTCAGAAAGTTGTTCCGGCAAAATCACAGTCACGCGTCGTCACGTGCCTTTTGAAGTTTCAGCGCCGGCAACGCATCAGATCGACGCGGCGTCACGTGAAGACTTTTTCGGCCACCTTCTGAAGCAGATTTTTTCACCTTGGAATTCGTCCAATTGTTCAAACCCTACCCACCAAGTTTCAGAAATTTCTAAACATCAGAGGTCATTTTCTCGCGTATTAGATCCTTTATTTTTCAACTCTGAAAAACAGGTTAGTTGGCTTTTGAGATACTAAAAGAAATTTCTCTCTGGTTGAAGACATGGACTATTATTTGTTCATGCTATGGCGGATACAAAGGCGGTAGATATTAACTCCCTTTCACAAATCAGTGTTGTGAAACTAGATGGGGCTAGAACATATCTTACTTGGTTAAGATCATGTTTGAGTTTTATTAAGTCTAGAATATAGCTTGATTATATTACTTGGAAAAAAGAATAAAAAACTGATGCTAACTATGGTCAATGGGATTCTGATAATTCCTTTTTTATGCAGGGCTTTTGAATACTATACACTTCCGAATTTCTAAGCTATATTTATTGCTTGATACTGGTGAAAAGATCTCGAATTCTACCAAGTGCACTTACTCTCACGAGGGAAATGATGCGCAGATCTTTGAAATTCGAAATAAGATTCATGCCACTGATTACTATTCCGAATTTAATGGGTTATGGCAAGAAAATGAATACTACCAGGATCTACAAATGATGTGTACTGATGATGTAGTTCTTTTTCAAAAATTGATTGTTAAGAAAAGGGTATAAGATTTTCTAGCTGATATGAACCAAGAGTACAGTCAAATCAAGGTTTAAGTTCTTGTAAAATTCTTTTTCCTTCTCTCGAATATGCATACTCTTAGTAACCTCAACAAGCATCAATTGGGACTAACAATTGCCATCAATACGAATGTATCATAAACACATTTTAAGCTTTTAAGAACTATGGATCAAATGTGACACAAGAGCATCAAGGGTTGACTCATTTCATCAAGGAGCTTTTCTCAAATACCTTGGTCATTGTGGAACCCAAACTCACACATCCTCAACTCTCCCTAAGTTAACCTCACCTTTTAGAGTCATGACACACAAACCGAGGTTGATGGATTTTTCTCTCGTTTCTCTCACAAAGAAGGTCTCAAGTCCGGCTCTAGGTACCATATGCTCGCCCCTTATGTAAGTATCCACTAATGTAGGTTTCGTTCAACTCAAGATCATATAGGGCTTTTGTGGAGTCATTGTAAAGGCTTTTGGGTAAGGGTAGGATATGTTTTGTTCAAGTGGGTTCAATCTTCCTTCAAGCACTTCTTTTGATTCATTTTGGCACACTTTCTTGACTCATTTGAGTATTCACTTCTTCTTTTTTTTCAAGGGGTTAGAGAGACACACCGTCGCTCCTTATGCAATTCAACACATTTCTCCTTTTTCTACTTTTTCACCACCTTTTGCACTTTTGTTTTCTTTGCATCCCCTTTTTGACCTTATTCAATTTGATCTTTTTCTTTGTCTTGTCTTTTCTTCCTTTTTTCATTGCCTTCCTTTTCTTTTGCTTTTGTACCTTTTACCACATTGTTTCCTTTCTTGTCTCTCCCCCCCCCCCCAAACTTAGACATTTGCCATCTACTCGAGGGAAGATTTGGGTGTCAAGAGAGGGTATCATTAAGAACGGGTATAGGCTTGTAGCTTTGGTTCTTAAAAGAAGAAGGTTTAAGGCTCAAATCAAGGTTTAAGTTCTTGTAAAATTCTTTTTCCTTCTCTCGAATATGCATACTCTTATGTTCAAGAGGAAAAAAGCTGACGAGCGTCATGCTTTATTTAGCATCAACCAAGAAGTGTCGGTTAACTCTATCTCACGAGCAACCAAAGGCATTCACTTATGATAAAGATCACTTGAACTGTGATTATTGTGGCAAGCCAAGCCATATAAAAGAAACATGTTGGAAACTACATGCTAGACCAACCAAGGTCGTGGAAGGAAACGTGTAGGTCCATCACGAGGTCAGGCTAATATTGCAATAAATGTAGAGACATACTGAAAACCACTTCCAGAGAAGCTGTCTTAAGACGAAGTTCAGCATCGACGCCATCTCCCGGACAACCTTGACTCTTCTAATGGTGACACTTCTAATTACGTGCGGTCAGCTATTGCCTTTAATGCTCATCTTAATTATTGGATTATTGATCCTGGTGCAAATAGACATATGATAAGTTCGTCCAAAGGCTTTCAAAACTACACTCCTAGCTTTTGCAAATCTTAAATAGAAGCAAGCTATAATTGAAGAAATGAAGACCTTGTAAAAGAATAAAGACTAGGGAACTTGTCACCTCACCACCAGATAAGAAGTTGGTTGATTGCAAATGAGTCTTCATTGTGAAACAGAAAGTTGATGGGTCGATTGAAAGATTCAAAGCAAGATTGATGGCTACAGGATTAACTCGGACTTACGTAGTGGATTTATCAAGACATTTTCTCCTGTTGCTAAAATAAATACTATGAGAATTCTTTTGTCTTGTGCAACTAATCTTGATTGAGACGTACAACAGTTTGATGTAAAGAATACATTTCTTCGAGGAGACTTAGAAAAAGAGGTATATATGGATATTCCTCCTGGATTTGACACTAAACAAAGTCAAGGAAAGGTGTGCAGACTATAGAAATCCTTGTACGGATCGGAGCAATCCCCTAGAGCATGATTTGACAGACTCTGTAAACTGATACTCTCCTTCGGTTATCAACAAAGAAATGTTTGTCATACCCTCTTCATAAGACATCAAAAGGGTAAACTCACTCTTCTCAGTTTATATGAGAAGAGATGACAAAGAAGACATGACCCGATTGAAGAAGTTATTGGCATAGGAATTTGAGATCAAGGATCTAAGAAAATTGGAATACTTCTTGGAAATTGAGGATGCTAAATCAAAAAGAGAAATCTTTATCTCTCAAAGAAAATATATTCTAGATCTCTTGAAAGAAAATGGTATAACATGTTGCAGACAAACAGAATCGCCAATTTAAAGCAATCACAAGTTACAAACAGGAGTTGGACAGTAAGTTGATAAGGAGAGATATGAGAGGTTGGTTAGAAAAATCATTTATCCCTTTCACACTAGACCAAACATAGCATATTCTGTCAGTTTGGTGAGTCAGTTCATGCATGATCCATGAGATCCTCATAAGCAAGTTGTCTTTCACATTTTGCGGTATCTGAAGTCTGCTATGGGGAAAGGTATGCTTTTCTCCAAACATGGCCACTTCCAGGTAGAAGCCTTTACAGATGCAGATTGGGTTGGATATCTAAGTGATAGAAGATCTAGAACTTGATTACTTGGAGAAGCAAGAAGCAAAGTGTAGTTACTAGATCAAGTGTGGAGGCACAATATAGAGCTAGGGCCCAGGATGTCTGTGAACTTTTGTGCTACATAAGCTATTAAAGGAATTGAGATTGTCCGAAAAGAGAAACTTTCCCTGTATTGTGCTAATAAGGCTACAACCAGTATAGCTCATAACCACGTTTAGCATGACCGAACGAAAAATGCTGAAATCGATCGACACTTCCATCAAAGAAAAGATTATAACTGGCATCTTGAGTTTGCTTCATGTATCATCTGAAAAACGGCTAACTGATGTATTTACAATAGGCCGCAAATAAACAAATCTTTTGAGGGGGAGTTCTTACTAGCTTGATTCTAGGAGCCTTAATTGTAGGAGATTTGTTTTCTTATTCAAATGGATCTGCTGTAATTTTGTAATTGATTGTAATTGATTTCTTTTCCTTAATTAGTCATAGGACCTCCAGTATAAGTAGTCTTGCTCTTTGGATGTAAATACACACTCATATATAAAAAGATGCCTTTTCTTCTTCTAAAATCTTCAATACGCGACGAGGAGAAGACGCAAATCACTTTCTAATGCACGACCGGTTCGCTATCCATATGTGGTAGACATTCATTAACTTGTTACAATAAGACATGGCAATTTCAGTGAGGATGTGATGCACAATTGGGCATTCAAAAGGGAAGCAGGAGAAGTACCTGGATTGCAGCTCCCCTAGGGAAAGGAATACAAGAATTTATTTAGGGGAAATATGACTTTGTACATATCGAGGGCATGCCCTTTATTTTTAATAAAATTGGAGCACCCAAGAAATTCATGTTAGTACAGATGACATGTGTCATTTTCAAGGAACTATATCTAGTAGGTTCCCATGTTAGGCATTCTATAGATGGGGATTCTAACACCAAAAGAGACATTTGCCTCAAAATGGGTTCAAGAGGGATAAGCATAGTGGAAGTTTGATTTTAGGCTTTTGGAGGTCTAATATAGCTATCCTCTGGCAAAACCAGGACAAATATGTGCAAATTCAATGGCCAAGCAGAGTCAGATATGATATTATCACCCTGGATTTACAACAAAAATATACTACAACAACAAAAAAACCAATATATTCCCACAAGAAGGGTCTGGGAGAGTAGTGCGTACGCAAAGCTTTACCCCTACCTAGTGAAGGTAGACAGGTTGTTTCCAATAGACCATCGGCTTAGAAAGAGTGAGAAGAAGAAGAAGAAGGAAAAATTGGGAGGGGGGGAGGGGGGGAATTAGTAGTACTAAACACTAACAACAGGAAATACGATAACAGAAGCGAACTAAATCACATGACGAAGCAACAATCTACTTAAGAATATGCAGAAACTTGAGTGCTACTAAAGTAACTGGTAAAAAAGGAGAAACTTACAACTACCTACTAACCTTCTACCCTAATCCTCGACCCCCATACCTTCCTATCAAGGGTCATGTCCTCAGTAAGCTGGAGCCGCAACATATCATGTCTAATCACCTCTCCCCAATACTTCCTTGGCCTACCTCGACCTCTTCTCAAACCCGCCATGGCCAGCCTCTCACATCTCCTGACAGGAGCATCAATGCTTCTCCTCTTTACGTGCCTGAACCATCTCAGCCTCGACTCCAGCATCTTGTCCTCCACGGAGGCCACTCCCACTTTGTCCCGAATAGCTTCGTTTCTAATCTTATCTCTCCTGGAATACCCACTCATCCATCTCAGCATCCTCATTTCTGCTACTTTCATCTTCTGCACATGTGAGTTCTTAATTGGCCAACGCTCTGCCCTATATAGCATAGTTGGTCGGACCACCACTTTGTAAATTTACCTCTAAGTACATTCTAATCACATAAGATGTCGGATGCAAGCCTCCATTTCATCCATCCCGCTCCAATACGATGTGCGACATCCTCGTCAATCTCCTCGTTACCCTGGATAATAGACCCGAGATACTTGAAACTACCTTTCTGGGGGATAACTTAAGTATCAAACTTAACATCCACGTGTGACTCTTGAGCCCCGTCACTGAATATGCACTCTAAGTATTCTGTTTTAATCCTTCTCAACTTGAAACATTTAGGCTCCAAGGTCTGCCTCCATACCTCCAACCTTGCGTTGACCCCACTTCGTGTCTCGGTGATCAACACTATATCGTCGGCAAATAGCATGCACCATGGCACTTCCCCCTGTATGTGCCGCGTCAGCACGTCCATCGTCAAGGCTAATAAAAACGGGTTAATAGTCAATCCCTGGTGTAGCCCCATCACAACTGGAAAGTGCTCTGAGTCCCCTCCCACCGTCCTCGACTCTTAGCACCATCGAACATACCCTAGTGTAAGCTACCAGAACGCTGCTAACCTCCAGACACCTCCACAAAACTTCCCTCGGCACTTTCTCGTATGCTTTTTCAAGGTCGATAAACACCATATGCAAGTCTTTCTTCCTTTTCCTATACTGCTCCACTAATCTCCTTATCAGATGAATAGCTTCAATAGTCGAGCGCCCCGGCATGAATTCGAACTGGTTCTAGGAAATAGACACGCTCTCCTCATCCTGACTTCCACCACCCTCTTCCAAATCTTCATGGTGTGGCTCAACAGCTTTATAACCCTAGAATTATTGCAATTTTGGATACACTTGTTCTTGTACAACGGAACCATTGTACACCACCTCCGTTCCTCGGGCATCATTTTGTCTTAAAAAAGGACATTAAAAAACCCAGTGAGCCACACCAAGCCTGCTCGACCCACGTTCTTCCAAAACTCCACTGGGATTTCGTCTGGCCCCGTCGCTCTACCCCTACTCATCTTGTGCATATCCGCTTCCACCTCTTCCACCTTAATACGCCTACAATACCCAAAATCTCGCTGACTTTCGGGGTGCTCCAGCTCACCCAGACAATACTTGTCTCCCTCCTCATTTTGCTATATTGCTATAACAAAAATATAGTACCAAATATAAATTTGATATAAAGCCACTCTTAGAAAGAAATAATTTGATAACAAGAACTGAAATAGAAAAATACCATAAAACTGCCGGGAGAAATGACAGAAAATACAGAGGCAAATCTTGATCTTCAAAATTATAAATATAAGCCCATAAAACAAACACCATCTGCTATGGTTAAGATGGCTATAAAAACAACCAGAATATTTAAAGCAAGATATTTAAGATGCAACGATCTTATTCACCTTTCCCAGTCTGCATAATGTCTTTGGTTCCTGTCATCAAGTGTGCTAAGTATTTCACTCTAGAAGTGTCATTTGTAAACAGTGATCTCCTCACTGAAGCCAACCGGATTAAACACTCCAATGCCTGAACAAAATTAAACTTGTTACACTAGTCAATTTAAACAAGGAAATTGAATTGTGGACTGAAAAGAGAATCTTGATAGTAGTTTAGCAACTCGACTTTATTGTTCAAGTCACCTGTCAGATGAATGTAGTAGTAAACCATTACAAGAAAAAAGATGAGCATACATATAATTAATTAAGCCTGTGAACAAGTGAAATTCTTAGCAAACCCATTTTCTTTTGGTATTGATCAAAGGAGTGAATTCCAAAATAGTTCAACAATCATTCGAAGGATTAAAATAAAAAGCTTAACATAACAACAATAGTAACACCAATATGGCATTTACATGTTTCCAGCAGAACTAAAAGAATTAGTGGTTGCCGCAAAGGGACATGCACAGTCAAAGTTTACTTTTTCCAAAGCAGAGTGACAAAATTAGCTCCTGAAAAAGTCCAAAGTCCAAATTCCCAGCCATTATAGACTAGCAACGGGAGATTTGATAACAGAATATTTTTATCATGGTTTCAGAACAAGCTAAATAATCATAACATTGAAGCAAAAATACACTTGAAGGCACCGGAAACAGTATGATACTGACCTCCTTTGAAATGTTAGGCTTATTGATCTCATAATAGTCAAAAAAAATCTGCACCGTCGATGGGTCCTCCAGGACTTGCTTCCACGAAGATGGGATCTGCAACAATGTTAAGTGAGCAATATGATATTTGCAGATAGGTTAAACAGCTTGGTAAATGCATGTTACAGAAGATAAAAAGACCTGAATTGTGCTAAAATCGTCCGAACTTTCATCAACCGTTGTTCCCATAAAGTCGAATGATAAACATTTTAGTGACAGAGCAAGAGCCAGTTCTTGTAGTTTGCTGCTAACCGCATTCTCAGAAATCGCAACTGCATATTAACAATAAGCAACAATAGTGAGATAAGTAAATTAAAGAGATTTATACACCACGTGGCAGCTAAATATAAATAAATCAAACTGGCCCCACTGTTGTTGCTATTAATCACTGTTCTTGAGGCGGGGTCTACCGGAAACAGCCTCTCTACCTTAAGGTAGAGGTAAGATCTGCGTATACATTACCCTCCACATGCCACACTTGTGGGATCCGACTGGGTTTGTCATTATTGTTGGTGTCTTCTGCTGTAAATCATCGATATCTACTTAAATTGGACTAATATTTCTGGTTCAAGCCTTTTGAGTGATCCTGGGAAGGACAAATCGTTTGAGATCCCATGGGTTCAAATTGTTCGCTGGGAGGAATGCTTTGGGGGGGGGGGGGGGGGGTTTTCTTTT
>MU783868.1:2350-23293 GCA_026770625.1 Nicotiana glauca | reverse complement strand
GGGGGGGGGGGGGGGGGGGTTTCTCTTTTCATAGGCAAGTCTTTGGCTAGAAGGTGTTGGATAAATTATAGGGCTAGCGGCTGTTATACCTTTTTGCCAAGAAGCCAACTTTGTCAAAATCCCTAAATTAAATACACATAGCAACGTCAAATATCAGAATTACGATTGTATCTGATGAAGCATTACCGTCATTTTTCAGCTGGGCCATTGATGTCAAGGATATTTGGAATACTTGAAGAAGTGATTGATCTCTGTAGGAGCAAGCCACCCTACGATGCTGCGCTGATGGCAATCCAGGACTGGGCTGGATACAAGAAAACGTATAGCTGTATGAACGGGCTGATTAAAAGAATCTAAATCAATTTATAAGGTTAATCTATCCATTATTAGGTCCATATCAGACCACTTGAAATCAGAAGAAATAGTACCTAGTTATAAAATTGCAAAATTAGCAACAAAAATACACTCTTCAACGCATTATACTAAAGCAAATTCCAATATAATGATCTCAAGAGTTGCCTGAATTAAACCAGGAGCTGGACTGAAAAGATAACAGTTAATAGGATACAACCATGTAATTTGACAGCGAGAGGAAGAATAATTTAATATTATATTGATGTCAAAATCTAGGGACTGTCACATGTTTTAACATATCAGATTGCAAATGAATCACTGTAAGAAAGTCGCGAGAATAATGAATTTTTTTTATGTACATGCACAACCCATTAGGAGAATAGGGCACACTAAATGAAAGGGTAAAGCACAACATTTTAGGATATGTCATTCAGCAACAACATATTTATATGAATTACAACTCCCGCAGTTGAAACATCGCATGGTGTCTTCCTTTACTAGCTTCCCGTTTTGGATTTCATCCACATCGTTTTGGAAAGTCATAAAAGAACTAAGCCTTATGAAAAGACTAACCTGATTCATCTCTGACACGAGTTGATTCAATATCTTCAAACCAATTGCATAACGAGATGCTGTCTGAGGCATACATCATACATCACGAAAAACAAACAATTAGAGATTCATTTACCAAATTGGCAAATACAGTGGTGCAAGATATAGATAACTTAAAGAAAAGAAGGAAAAATAAACACGGGAGTGGGATCAAATGGCAAGATAAAGGGATCCTTTAGACTATCAATGAAGGGTCTAGCATTGATATTTGGAATTCCAGATGGATCCCCAAGACTCCATGTCTAAGAAATTCCATTCAAGGGCCTCTCAATATGACCGACCACAATCTAAAAAATTAGAGAACTAACGTATTTTTTCTAACTTGTCTTTTGACCTTTCCTGTTGTATTACTGATAACATTAGCACTTTAAATCTCTCCCAACACGCTACTACTCCCGACATCCTATTTTGGTCCCTTAGTAGCAATGGCAGGTTTAGTATAAAATCATGTTACACTCTCGTTGATGGTCAGGGGGACAATGACATAGATTTTACATGGATTTGGCATCTCAACTGCCCTAACAAGATAAAATTTCTCCTGCGGAGATGTTTTCACGATAGACTACCCTGTAGATCTTATAATAGACATATTGGTATGAATATTGACGCTATTTGTCCAATGTGCAAAACTGAGGATGAGACCATTATGCATACTTTCTGTAATTGTCCTATAACTGATGCATTCGGGAAGAATTTAGGTACTATTCACCTCTCAGCCAATGGCATAACTCACTGGCTTTTCATAATCAAAAACTTAAAATCTTACATTAAATCACAATTCTTACCTGGGAGGATCTTTTCCCATTTGTTATCTGGAATATCTGGATGAATAAAAACAATAACCATCATAATAATACTAAGTATGTTCTGTCCTCTAAGATTGTTTTTTAACAGGCAACGGAATACAAACTCCTCACAGTCAATGAGTCAAACCCAAATATTAAAAAAATGGCATATCCCCCCCCCCCACAAACTTAATAAAAACGGGGGGCATCCAATGCTAAGAAGATGTGTTGTGATGAGGTAATTCGTAACAACTTGGGAGATTGGGTTGTTGGTTTCTATAACTACACACATGCAGCATCATCTCTCCAAGCTAAACTAATAGCTCTGAAACATGGCCTTCAACTGGCATGGGATCTCCAACCGAAACCCTTGGAAATCGGAACATAGTCAACCGATGTGTTCAAATGTCTCGATCATGGTTATCCAACATAGTGATTGCAGGTGGTTGATGCTCTGACTAGAGAAGGTGGTGCTCAGGCATAGCTTCTGGGAAGGAAATCAAGTGTTGCACGTTTTAGCAAAGGAAGCTTCCAAGCAGTCCAACCTAAACCAAGTCAAAGAATTTTGCTCTTCCACCTCCTTTTGTTGAAACTCGGTTTTTGGAAGATAGAGGTGGAACTTCTTTTGTCATACTACTTCCGAAAAATATATGTACTAAGTTGGCTGAGCTTGGCAATCCAAATGTCCTAAGTGGCATCTCTATTGCATGTAATATGACTAGTTCATAGTATTAATAATATAAGTACTACAATTTCTCAAAGAAAAGAAGATCGTTGAAGGCTCACTTGTTTCCAAAAAGTATGTGTAGATTTATGGTCTTGTTACATTAACACATTCTCTTTAGTTACTTAGATTACATCTGTTAGATTGCTTATTTCTTTCACGCAATGCACCACTGAACACTTCCTCAATTGGATATTAAGAATGGATTTTCGCATAATATACTAGTCACATCTGATTGATTGCTTATTCCTCTCGCAACAATGCGGCACTAACTATACATCGACTAGATCTTAAGAATGTTATTTTGATAAGTATTATTCACACTAAAAATCAAGCACACAGCTATTGCTAGATCATTAATAAACTATTTGGGTCCATATGAAAAAAGGACCCCTATAAAAAGAAAAGGAAAATTACTATACAAAAATAACTTCCATCATCTTATTTTTCTCATACAAACATTCCATTTTACACCAAACCGATCTAAGCATCCATATTTTAGAATCTGAACAATAGTAACTACAACAACAACAACCCTTTTGTTCCTTTCATTACACAAAGTCTAGCAAATACAAGATGGGATAGTTCTTCGATTTTGTTCAGCACTTTGTTCCCTGAACAAAGCCACCAGCAACTGAAAAGAACTTTGTTCCTTGCCATTACACAATGAACCCCAAATGTAATACGAAATAGATACCAAAGTTGCCCGGCAACTTTGCAGTGAGAATATTTGATTGCTGCTTTGTGTCCTCGTAGGGGGCTGGATATTTTTTTTTATAAGGTAAATTATATTAATCAAAAGGGAGAAAATTCCCGTATACAAGAAGTATACAAAAAGCAGAGAATTTACATCAGAACATGATTCTCTACAAATGACGCCCAATCTTCTATACAAGTAGGGGCTATATGAGTGCACCAAAAAGCGATCAAAGATAAAAGACTATTTTTAAGATGTGAAAAAGGAGACTCAATCCCCTCAAAAGCTCTCCTATTTCTCTCCCCCCAAACTATCCACATGAGAGCTAATGGGGCGAACTTCCATGCCCTTTGCTTTCTTCTTCTACGGAAACCGACCAAGCTATATAACATTTCCTTTACGGTGCTAGGCATCACCCATAAAACATCAAAAAGATTCAAGATTGCCCTCCACAAACCCGAGGACACAGGGCAATGCAACAAAAGATGATCAACTTCTTCCCCCGAGCCTTTACACATGTAGCACCAACTAACAAGTGTAATTTCTCTCTTTCGCAGATTTTCAGCAGTCAAGATCATTCCCATCGCCGCTAGCCATGCAAAAAAGCACACCTTTGTGGGCGCCTTAGGAATCCAGATCGAGGAGTATGGAAAAGTGGCATCCTCTCTCGCTAACATACTCTGGTAAAAGGACTTTACGGTGAACAAACCATCGCCATGCAACCCCCATCTCCAAGAATTACAAGATGGTTGGGGCATGTCTTGCCCATATAGCAATGCCAACAAATCTTGGAGCTCTGCAATCTCCCAATCTTGCATGTTCTTTCTAAATGAGAGGTCTCATACTACCCCTCCCCCCTCCCCCTTCATGCTCCTTGCAAATCTATTGAACCATCAATTCCTTCTGGTTTGATACTTTGAAGACGTGGGGAGAAGATTGGGGGAAGGGGGGCTGGATATTAAGAAAGCATTTTGCATGATGAACAATTCTTGAGAACAAGGTTTGGCAGGTCTAGTTTAGTGGTTCAACAGTCTGTGAAGACTTGAAGCAGCTAAGCTGATATTATTTTTTTCATTAAGATGGTAATGATAAATAATTATCTGGTTGTCTAAGTTCATGTTACTATAACAGGCAATGGCCATAAAGTCATTTCTTAACTCAAATAGCATTTATTCAGCGATTTCCAGATGAAAGATTTGAAAAGGCGAAATACATAAATGGGCCCTTTAAGTTGTCCTCAACGATCAGACAGGCGCCTCAACTGACCCTTTTACCATTTTGACACTTCAAGTGGCTACCAAGTGTATCAAATAAATACCCGACCTAGTCCACCCACCTCGCGTGTGACACACAGTCTGAAACGAACGTTGCCGACCTATCAAGTAAATTAGGCTTTTATTTTTTTAGATTAATTTGAAGTAGGCTCCAAAATTCCAACATCTTCCAAGAGAACCATTTATGCTAACATCAACGCCATTATCCCAGCCTTCGCCACCACAGTGGTTGTCAAACCTTTGTAAGATGCACGTTAGCACTTAGCAAAACAAATTGTCCAGCAGATTAAAGCGAATCATCAACCAAAAAATTGTTAAACTCATAACTCATGAAATCTCAACAGAATTACTCCATCCATCTATTTTAGAAACAACTGAAACCTAGTTGCTTGAATCAAGTAATCAATCGGACACCAATTCAAGAAAAATTTACCCAAAAAATTAGTATACTCCAGAAAGAAAAATACTTTAAAATCAAAGTTTTGAATCAATAAAATAAGAGAGAGAAGATGGAAGACGAAACGATAGAGAAATAGACGTCGTCGGAGCAGTCGAGGTGGTCATTAATGCTATAGCTACTAATTGTCGACTTTGTCAATATTGATGTGGATGAGCTCTCAAATGTAGCATAAGGAGATGAAGAGAGAGAAAGAAGGTTGCCGGAAAAGACCTTTTCCGATGAGGTCCTTGGTGGATTTTAGAGTTAAATTTTGAAAAGAGACAGTGTTTGGGACGAGGGGTGAGAAGAGGTCCTGTTTTTAGGAAGAAGGGATGGGGAAAAAAGAATTGGGGGTCTTTATTTGGTTATTTGTAGAAGAAGGAAAAATACCGACGAAAGAAAGGGAGAAGTCAGAAAGGGAATGAACAAAACATGGGAGGAGGGTGTGGAAGGAAGGGGGTAGACGGAAGAAGAATGGGAGGGGGCGGTGGTCTAAGGTTTGGTTAATAGTAAAAAAGTTTTGTTTTTGCTTTAAATGGTTTTTTTTATTTTGTTAATTACATTTCTCAATTTTTTATTAAAATTTATAGGTGTCATTTTTTAATTGGTTAATTTGACAAGTCATTGGCGAGTGTAACTCACGCATATGGTCTGTTGGACTCGTGTGTTCACAAGGCTTATTTTTTACGGACTATAAGTGTCAAAATGGTAAAAGGGTCATTTGATTTTGAGGTGTATGTCTGACCGTTGAGGACAACTTAAAGAGGTCGTATTTATTTCGCCATTTAAAAAATCTGAAGTTATGAGGATTGAGGTGGCATAATCCAAGAGAAGTATTGGCATCTGAGCACCTTGGAAATATTAGAGAAAGCCGTTAAAGGCTTGCTTAAAATGTGCTTAAGCGCTGAAGCTCGGTGAAGCTCAGATTGTGCTTTTTGCCTCGCTTAATTGGCACTTTGATGTAGGCGTCAAGATGTTAAGAGATGTCCACCTTCACCTGTAGGCACTATCATTAAGTCACAGCGTCATGCATATAGCTTAATTATGATTATCTATTCTTTTTTCCTAATAATTATAGTTTGTGTTTACAATTATATTTTCTTGCATTACATTTCTAATTTTTTTCTTCATTGGAGTTTTTCTTCACTAAAGCCCACGCTTTAATTGCGTTTTGCGCTTAAAACTCCAATAGACTTTGGCGCTCTTGTGCGCTTCGCTTTTGACTACTCTGGAGTGTGTATCCAACTATCAAACTCATTCCTCAATGAGGGAACCATTAGTAGATCGTGATAGACATTAGATAATCTCACAATCATATAACTAGGTACTTCAATTGCAATAGGTTATGTCAGTTTACCCAAGCTCTAGAATGATTATTGGATGTGTAATCCACGTTCTCAGGAATATCAACCGGAGCTCTAAGATAGTGATTGTTTTTTATTAAGAACAATGATTGTTATATAAAAATAAGGGTCATTCACATATCATTGGATACTCTGATCTAGATTGAGCTAGTCTCTCAAACGGACGACTACCTCGAGATATTGTATAGTGATCAAGGGAATCTAATATCTTAAAAGAGTTCAAAATAACTCTATCAAGTGCGGAATCAAAACATCGCATTGTGATTCTTGTCATTCATAGAAGAGAAGATTCTTTTTTTCCTCCTCGTTCAGTTGAACCTATCTCAATGACGAGCACCTTCCTACTGCAAGATGAGTCTCAGTCTTTCCCCTACTTGAAAATAAACTTCTCCATAAATTAATGCACTTAAGTTAAACGTATGGACCTGATATATTAAAATTAAGTTATCCTTCGCAGTGCCTCAAATCAAATATGTTAGAAAAAATTGAATCCAGATGCATAATCAGTAGCATCATCGGCTCAAATTACCAATGTGGCTTTTTAATCAATCCCCAAGAGGTCCTGGAAAAGAAAACAGTTGTAACAACTATCAAGTGTATAACATATTCCCTCCACCTTGAAGCAGAGTATTAAGAATATGGTAGATTCGGTTAGGAGTTAGGACATGCTTAGGTGATTTGGGGGGAAGATAATTATGCTTTATTGATTTTATTTCATTGGATTACTATTGATTCGATTAGTACAAGGTTAGTTGATTTGAGGGGAAGAAAATTATGGTCGATTGAATTATTTGATTAGATCTGATCAATGTAATCATAACAACAACTACTACTATAATACCTCACTTTCGAAGCATGCAGGGTTCAGCTATATGAATCCTTATGCTACATGTCACTTCCTTTAAAACCATCTCAATCCTATATTAAGAAAATCTGAGGTTATTGGTACTAGAAGTTATCTATATTCTTTAGAGACATATAAATCTCTACTAAGACTAAACATTGGATCTAAAGCAAACATACCAACATAACTAAAACTTAAATTGGTATTGCCTGTATGGATCTTCTTCTGGCACTGTGTCTTATTTATGGCTGTGTCTTATTTATGGCTAAGTCTGTAGAAATTTCAAGAGAATGTAGGACTTAAAACAACTTCCTTACAAGTAATTTTAGGTCTACTTCGCCCAACACATTCAATCGCCATGGTGAAATACCTATGAACCATAGCATTTGGATGTCAGCGTAGGACATGACAAACAATCCCAAGCAAACTTCTTTCTTTTCTTTTTATCTGCTACTTGCACCTTGTCGAATGTGATCATTTTTATCTGCTACCTATGAACCACCTTTACTTAAAGGTAAGTTTTATAGAGCAGTAGTTAGGCCCGCCATATTGTACGGTACCGAGTGTTGGCCGGTTAAGAACTTACAAACCCAGAAGATGCAAGTAGCAGAGATGAGGATGTTGAGGTGGATGTGCGGGTATACAAGGATGGATAAGATTAGGAATGTAGAGATTCGACAGAGGTTGGGCGTGGCCCTCGTAGAGGACAAGATGCGGGAAGCAAGACTAAGGTGGTTCGGGCACATTCAGAGGAGGAGCACTGATGCACCTGTGAGGAGGTGTGAGCGATTGGCGGTGGTAGGCACGAGGAGAGGTAGAGGGAGACCAAAGAAGTATTGGAGAGAGGTGATCAGGCAGGACATGGCGCGACCTAGGATTACTGAGGACATGGCCCTAGACAGGGAATTGTGGAGGTCGTACATTAAGGTTTTAGGCTAGGGGAAGGTGTGAAATTTGTACTGCGCACTAGAGTGAGACAAACCAGTTAGGTGGTAGACTTAGGATGCTATTGATCATCTACTGATGCAGGGCTTTAGATGCTGGTTATTAGTTTACCTCCCATCTTTCTCATATCTCCTATATTTTCTTATATTGTTGTTATTTTTTTATTTTAGGTTATTTCATGTTATGCTGTGTATTTTATGTTATTTTATTATGAGTCTATCCATAGTACTAATATATCGTCACTTGGTGCTTTCTTGAGCTGAGGGTCTCCTGGAAACAGCCTCTCTGCCCCTCGGGGTAGGGGTAAGGTCTGCGTACATTCTACCCTCCCCAGACCCCACCTGTGGGATTATACTGGGATGTTGTTGTTGTTGTTGTTGTTGTTGCACATTCTTCTTAACATTCGCATTTCTATAACACGCAACTTAAGGATATACTAGATATTAGAGGCCCAACATTCACTCCCGTTATATATTATCGGTCTTGCACCATTTTATAAAACTTTGCGTTTCACTTTGGTGGGTGCCCTCTTAAGCATAACACTATGGTAGTATTCTCCATTTCAACTATTTTATTTATATTCTATGTGTAATATCTTCATACATCATACCATTATCCTTGGATATCAAGCCTAAATATCAGAATGTTTGTATTTAGGCACCACAATCTCGTCTAGTCTCATCTTAATTTCACTATATAGTAGCTCAACTTAGTTGCATATATTCAGTCTTATTTCTATTATCCTAAAACCATTACTCTCCAGAAGTTCAAGTTCTAGGTTGACACCTTCGCCAATATCGTCAATTAGCACAGCATTGACAGAAATAGTTTGCAGCATGGAAGCTCATCCTATATGTTATAACTCATCCATAGCCAGAATAAACGAGTACGACTCAACACCAATCCCTTGTGTAAACTAAGGGTTACGGGAAATTGTTTTTGCATATTTTACCTCTATTCTCACGCTAATGATGGCTCCTTCATACATGTCTTTTATGGCATTTATATACTTCTAATATGAATTCTTTTCTACTCCAACTCCCATCAAAGAGCTTTTTCTTGGCACCCTATGATACACTTTCTCTAAGAACTTTCTTCCTCTCTATAAATTGTCAATCTGCTTAGCTACTTAATAATGCATAAAAATAGTTCACCAAAGTTGTAACATATTTAACTACTACGCTTGAGGGAATAATCAAAGCTATTCCATCATTTCTCACCCTTTTCTTCCTATTTTTTTAGAATGGTAAGATAAACTCTTTTCTTCCTGTTTTACTCTCTACAAATACTTCTTTTGTCCCATTTTATATGGTGGTGTTTGACTCGGCACAGAATTTAAGAAAGAAAGGAAGACTTCCGAAACTTATGGTCTAAATAAAACTATAGATAATTGTGTAGCATTAAAGGTAAAGCAGGAAGATAAATGGTTTCTAAATAAGGAAAAGTGATATTCTTTTTGGGACTGACTAAGAAGGAAAGAGTGACACATAAATTGGGACCGAGGGAGTAATTATTAAGGCCTCAGCCATTTTTGCTGATTGAAACTGAGTTTCTTTGGCATTCAAGGTTGAAGCTTAGTTTTTCTAGCATATCCTTCATGTGAACAACCTTCCTGCTTTGACTTTTTCAATATGTATCTGTTAGATTGTTTTGTTGTCATTTTCCAGCCTATCCTCCAAAAATGTCATTACATCCGTGTCGAATCCTCAAAATTGTGTTGTTTTGGAGGATCCAACGCAAGTGCGATGAAAATTTTGGAGGATCCAAGCAATATAAGTTCAAACCAAGATCTTACAATGTATCAGACACAAAGCCCAAGCAACTTACAATTTTTCAACCCAATTGCAGAGTCAGACTAATCAATTATCACAAACAGGTGGTATTTTCTGCAGGTAAAATCTAGTGAATATAGCTAGAAAACAAACAAAAAACAAAGAAAAGAAGACTCAGGCCAACCATGAGCACTAGTCTCAAAAAACAAGATGCCAACTATGGAAAATGAAATCTCAGAAATTTCCAGCAAAAAGAAGGCATGGCCAAAAAGTTTAGAAGTATAGACGTAGTTACTTGCACATTTCAAAGAGAAGGAAAACAGAAAGAGCACAGAAAGAAGATAACATACTACATTCCAATTATAGAACCAAGAAGTTCTGAATTTTCACCAACCAGATACAAGCAAAAAAAGCTTTAAAGGTTCCTCAACCCATCATCTTGTGCAGCTCCCCCATCCCTACATGTACTCTAGAGGTTAAAAGAATATCTTAAACATCATTACCTGATTCAGAAAGCTTGTGGATTCTTTGACCACCTCTCTAAAACTGTCATCCTCAAACCAACCATACTTCGTAACTCGGCAAAACAGTTGAATTAAAGATGCAGTTACAAAAGGCTCCAAGTCTGTTCCTCTTGTTGCCAGGTAATTTATGAGATAGTTACCTTCATAAAAGGAGCAGATTAGCTAGCAGATTAGACATAACAGTAAGGCATATATGAGAGGTATGTAATAAGTATTTTACAAGCACAGAAACAGCAGAAGTATAAAATACGCACAACCATGTTATATGCCAAAATCTGAAGTAGAAGACTCCCAGGATCTTCCACTACAATGGTTTGAGTAAGAATTCCCTACTCCAACATTTCTAGTTTATGGCAGGCAGAACCTTTACATTTCTACAAACAGTAGAATACGGACTCTCGACCATAAAAGTACGGAAAAAGTAACCGCCTGTACCTTTCACTTTCTTCCTAAATAGAATAGCAAATATGATGCCAAAATACCTCTACTTTACCTTCATATATTCTAACTTTTTGAGAAATAAAGATGACATACCAAAGCAGCATAAACATAAGTTGCAAATAATATATTCAAAGGGGAAAGAAAAAAAAAGTAGAGGGGGAGGGGGGATAAAGTAAGAAGAAACAATTCTAGGAACACAGGCATAAGACTCTGCAGTCAAACTGGAACATTACGAATATCAAGCCGGATCTGCAAAGATAGGCGCTGTTCTGTCACTTGCTTCAACAAGCTTGAACTAGCCAGCATCAACGCATAAGGAGTCGATGCATTGTCCAGAATGTATTGACATTGTGAAATATAGCTGCTATTTACTGAGAAGCATTTCAGGGTATTCTCTGCATGAGCTCGCTCAGCAGAATCTTGTGAATTGTAAAGCCTCTCACACAATGCTTCAAGTTGCGCTAAGCTCTCCATTGATGAAATAGTAAGAGAATTTCTCAGAGCTCAGTCAATCAAACAACACAAGTTAAAGATGCCAAATTCTTTATAAATTAGTAATCAATGAACATCTACAAATTTCTAAATTCAAGAGGGAAAGAAGAAACATGGGAGGCATCAATCCGTTTCAGGCCATCATACTTCTTCAAAATTGCACAGATCAAATAAATGTAGCAAAGTTACAAATTACAGGAACTTTGAATCTTGACTGTTTTACGTTACAAATATCCCTAGATATAAGGATGATTCAAAATAGTTCCCATTGAGCTGCTCAGCAAACCCAAATAAGGTCAGCTTTGCTTCTGTAGATCACCAATAGTGTTGTTCCTGAATTAAAAAATGAGAAAGAAAGAAAGAACTATTAAATATTGAAAAAAAAGAACTTTGAGTTGGAGAGAAGAACGTTGATTTAGCTTTTAAAAGTCTATTTTGAGCCTAAAAGCATGAGGCGAAAACATAACTCCCCGAACATATATAGATAAAATACAGTTCTATACTTTTATCATTACACAAGTGCATGCATTTGGTAAGGGGACCAATAGATTTCTTATCAAAAGTTTAATTACTAGGCACCTCTTTTTAGTTTGGGGTTTCACAATTAAGATTCACAAACTTTTTTATGTAGAACACAATTCTGAATGAATAAGGGACTGATTCTCTTCCCGTATGGAAAAAGCTTTGAAGTATGTTTCAGTGGTTGTTGATCTGAATTTCTCCATATATAATTTATAAGCAGCATATTTGTGTCATATCATCAAAAAATTAAACTGAAAGGCCAAGGTTATTCAGCTATTGTTTGTTTCAGAAATAGCAGCGAGTTTTTGCTTCTCCTTTCCTTTTTTATGTATAGGTCAAACCTAGTAATGAGTTATTCAACATTTCTATATGTCCAGCTTACTGACATGTCGAGAACTAGCTAACTCTCCTGCATTGGACTATTACTCCAAGAGGCTACTAGCATGAAAACTATATCTTGTACTACAGACTGAACTCATACTGAAGTAAAATGCCCACCAACACAATGATGTGCTTTCCTGTGCATCCTTATTAACTTTGCACCCTTGAGCTTTGCCACTGATTCCCACTTTCCACTTCTCTTACTTCAACTACTCTGTATGGGGATATGTAACCAAAGCTTCAAATTTAAGAGGGGGTCCTTTTACAATAAACTAACAAAAGAAAACAAAAAGCGGCACTAAACACTACAGAGGTTTACATTTCATATAAGTATACTTTATCCTTTTCTTTACAACCTATTTTTCAGAGCGTGATATCCAGAATCCTGATTATATTAACATAAGTAGCAAATCCTGATATGTTTGGGTATCCAAATATTCATATAGCAGATCACAACTTTAGTAAGTCTAGTAGGTCATCACATTAGTGAATTTACAGAATAGAATTGCATATTAGCTAGTAAAACTCAGGAAGCAGTCACTATAATGCTTACAACAACCCAATATAGTTCCACCAGTGGGGTCCAGGGAGGGTAGTGTGTAGCAGACCTTACCCATACCCTGAGGTAGAGAGGCTGTTTCCGATAGACCCTCGGCATCCCTCCCTCCAAGAACTCCCCCACCTTGCTCTTGGGTGTCTCGAACTCACAATATCTTGGTTGGAAGTGTAGGGTTATCACCACTAGAGCAACACTCTCTTGTCATTCACTACAATGCTTAATATCTCAAATTCTGTATCCATTTATTTTTCCTATTTTCTAGCGAGAAAGTTACCCGATGGAAGATTAGAAGACCTGCAAATATACATGGTTTACAATGATTAATATTTCACATCCTATAGCCTCATCTGTATCTTTGTCCTATTCTTTCTAGTGAGATATATCCACAAAACTGATTAGTAATTAATCAATGGCAGGTTTTTACTGCCTTATCCTTGTTCTTCTCTTTCCCCTATTCTTTGGAGAAATATCCGCAAGATTAACAATGCAGAGTAGCCGATTAGTACAAACATCTTTGGATTCACATATCAACGATGTAAACAAGCGAACAAAGAATTACAAAACAAAAAGTATCAGAACTCGCGTTCAGGATTCATTCAGGCTAATTAATAAGTTGTGACAATCACAGATAGCTGTCATTATCAGACTAACCCAATCGGAAAAGACACAAAGCATTGAATTACTTCACATTCGATCGACAGAGAGAAAGAGAACATACAAAAAGCCGATTCGCCGGAGGAAGGGATCGTAAGGAGTTCGCCGGAGAAAGAAATATAAGGAGAAGAAGACGGAGAGTAAGTGTAGAGAGTCGCCTTGCCCATATTTTATATATATAATATAATATATAATAATAAAAATAAAAATCTTTATTTATAATAGGTCACTTCGTAATTTAGGACAAAGTCACTTACACCTTGATACATATTGTTTCGTATCATATTGTTATTTTGAATACGATATTTGTTTTGATTATTACTTAAATTTTATTATATCGTATTGTTAAATTTATTGTTACGTAACGACGAAATGTGCCGCTTTATGTAACAACCAATTTGGTATGGTCGCGTCATTACCTTGTCTTTTTCTCTCAATCTCACCTTTATTACAATATAATAGTTTTATTTTATTGTTTATCCTATATTTTTATATAATAATTTTATCTTGTATCATAATTTTTGTTTATAATATTGCAAGTTTATCATTCATATTGCTAGTACGTAATATCATGAAACGACGTCAAACGATATAATTTATCCAAATATTGTATTCATCAAACAATACAATATAGTACTGTAACGACCCGACTGGTTGTTTTGCTTTTTAGAACCCTGTTCCCCTAAATAAGACTCCTCGTATGTGATTTTATTATTTTATGATTTGCAGGGATGATAAGTTCGGGATTTGGAAGAATTCGGGTTGATATCGGAACAATTAGTTCCTTAAGTTGGCCTTAAAAGGCTAAGTTTGACTTCGGTCAATATTTTGAGTAAACGACCTCGAAATCGGGACTTGATGGTCCAATAGGTTCGTATGATGATTTTGGACTTGAGCGTATGTTCAGATCGAGTTTTGGATGACACGGGAGTGGTTCGGTGCCCAATAGTGAAAGTTGGCTCTTTATAGGTTTTTGAAGTTCTTTAAATTTGGTTTGGAGTAGGTTTTGGTGATATCTAGGTCCAAATGAGATTCCGAGACCGAGAATAGCTGTGTAAGGTGATTTAAGACTTGCATGCAAATTTGGTGTCACTCCGAGTAGTCTAAGTATGATTCAGCGCGTTCGGAGCGATTTGGAATCTTGAAGTTCATATTTTGATTCAATTTAGTTTTGGGGTGTGATTCTTGGTTTTGTTGTTGTTCTACGCATTTAGAGAGTTCGTGAAGGTACGTGTTATGTTTATAGACTTGTTGGTATAGTTGGACGGGATCCCGAGGGGATCGGGTCTATTTCGGACCGCCCGAAGCTAAGTTTGGGAAACCAGATTTTTCTGTTTTGGCTTCCTTCTTTGCGAACGCGGGAGGGACATCGCGTTCGCGAAGAAGGACTTGGGGAAATGGGCAATTACCCTTCGCGTTCGCGAATCCTTATGAGCCTAGGACTTGGCGTTCGCGAAGCCCCACTTGCGTTCGCATAGGGGAAATGGGGTAGGGGAGGGCCAGTTGACTTTGCTCTTCGCATTCACGTAAAAGTTGTCGTGTTCGCGATGCCCAGTCAGCTTGGGCCTTCGCAAATGTGAGGTTTCTTCTGCGTTCACGAAGAAGGTCGTTCAGCTGGGCAGAACCTTGTTTTAAATACAGGATTTAGACTTTTCTCTCTCATTTTTCACTTACTTGCACGATTTTGGAGCTTCAAAAGGGGGATTTCAACCTAGCTATTGAGGGCTACCTAATGTGAGTTTATACATAGATTATGGGTAGATTTTAACATGTAAATTTGTAGAATTTATGGGTTAGATGGGTAAAAGAAAATTAACCCCATAGGTGAATTAATTAATATGTACTTCTATTTGTGGGGGCTACGTACGTACGAGGTGACGAGAGTTTGTACGTAACTACTAATTATGCTATTGTCCAGGTAGTCTAGGATCCATATCATGGTATATTTGAAATGTGTGCACCCTACTTGTTAACTTAATTGCCTAAGTCATATTAAAAATTGATAAAAGAATTGTAAAAGGTTAAATTCACTTACTTGAAGTTGTGAATGGGACGCTTTACTGTTATTGAGAATTTGTGTTTCTTTAAAGTATTTTCTATTTGTGGAGCGGGCCGAACGCTTCGGTAGCAAATAGATGCATCTATGGTTACTGTCATTCCACCTTTGACATTGCACGATTTAAATATTATTACATTGGATCGGGCCATACGACCTCGGCATAATTTGCACATGATAAATCTTTGGAACCTCTTTATAATTTATATTGTTCATTGAGTTGAGCCATAAATTGTTAAATGATGGAAAATAAGCTTGAGATACATTCTTAGTGGAAAAGGTGTTTATTAGTCCTGCTATTGAGTTTCATGCTATATTTATGTAATCCATGCTTAGTTATTATTTTGACATCTTATTGTTAGCACATAGTAAGTGTCAAAGTCGATCCTTGATACTACTTCTTCGAGGTTAGATTGGATACTTACTGAATACATGTTGTTTATGTACTCACGCTATACTTTTTGTCACGACCCGAAATTTCCACCATCGGGACCGTGATGGCGGCTAACATTTCACTTGCTAGGCAAGACAACATTAGAGATTATCAATCCTAATTCTAAACCTTTCAGGGATTAACAACAATTAAGCCATAACAAGTTATAAAAATGCGGAAATCCATAACAACCTTAATATTTTTACACAACTACCCAGAATCTAGTGCAGGAATGCATGAATTTTTAAGATTAACTACGAATAACTAGCTGAAAGAAAGTACAAATGTTTTCGAGTTAAAAGAAACAGTAAAATGAAACAGCTAGAAGGGGACTCCAAGGTCAGACGCCGACAGATCTACCTTGAGTCTCCTGTGGAATAAAGTCAGCAGCTAGTCTCAAGATCAGCTCGGACTGACTCCAAAATCTACACATGAAGTGCAGAGTGCAATATCAGTAAAACCAACCCAATGTACTGATAAGTGTCGAGCCTAACCTCGGCAAAGTAGTGACGAGGCTAAGACAAGACACCCACAATCAACATGTGCAGTTTAACCATACATATACAAATAACAGTAATAAAAGAAACAAGACAGGAAATATTGGGAGGGGGACATGCTGAGGGGATCACAATATAAGGAACCAAAGTAGTGATAAAGACTTGACCAATCAATATTCCTTAAATAGATAGAACAAGTAAAAGTGATTAAGGAAACTGCACGGCATCACCCTTCGTACTTTTACTCTCAACCTCACCATATGAAACAATAGAAATGGCACGACATCACCCTTTGTGCATTACCTCTCTCATAACATGGCACGACATCTACTGGTTTTGGCTCTCCGGATCACTCCGACCTGCTCAAATCAACTCCAAAAATTCTAAAACTTGGAAGATTAGTCAAAAATAATATTCTAAGCTATTCTAATAAAGAAAATTTAAAAATGACTAAAAGTTTTGAAAACCAATGGGTTGCCTCCTACCAAGCTCCGCATTTAACGTCGTGCCACGATATAAATCAACTTTACCACTTTTCTCGCCACCTGGACGAAATGAATTGGGTACCCAACTTGGAATCAAGCTTGTGACCACAAGCAGTGGGGGGTGGTAAGTAGATGATCAAGCCAAGCCTTAATTTCTTTATTTTCCATTTAATGGCTTCCATGTGAGGAGTGTCATTTTGCCTTCTTGTTCCCTCAAATTGTAAGATGTATGGCCTTTGTCTTTCCTCCTCGCAATCCCTCATTGACTCGTGTAATTCAATTAACATATCACTACACAAATTCAATGTTGAAAAATATTTGGAATGTGACATCAAACCTCCAAATTGCAATGCTTCTCGGATTTTGACATCCTCTTCTTCCCCCGGATTAGAGTCAATCTCAAATATATTTTCATTTACACCGGTTCATATTTTTTTTGGAATCACTAACACCCTTGGAGTTGGTTGGCGGATGTTCAATTCTTTATTCCTCAAAGTAAAACTCACTTTCTACCTCGTAGTCGGACTCTTCTTGACTTCCTTCCACACTTTCAAGTTGGTCGGTATAGTGAGCCTCAACCAATATTTTTATTTTGATCTTTCAAATTGCGGATATGTTCATCATATTGAGTCAAGCCTTATTTCAAGTCCTTGAGTGCAAAGTTGTGCTTCTCCTCATTTTCAAGAATGATTTCCAACATGAGCATCATCTTCTCATTTTGAGCATTTGAGAGTTCTTCTTGGTTTTGATCAAGTGCCAAGGAAGGATTTTCGGCTTCCACATCTAAGGAAAATTCTTGGCTATCATTAACTTCTGAGGCTTTTTGGATCTCTAAAGCTTCAAGCATTTTTCCCATTTGTGAGTGCAACTTTTCAAGCGCCAAGTTATTTTGGAGACTATTTTCCAAAAGCTCCTCCAAGGCACTTTACTCTTTGTTTCCTCCTTCAAGTAGGCATTCTAACATGAGCTTGAAATCTCCATTTTGACCATGCTCCATTTCTTCCACTTCCATAGCCCTATCATTTTCATCACAAAAAGTAGAATCATCATAGCGAGGCCTTGGAGAAGGGAAGGACAAATAAATACAATACTCCCAATGACCATTTTGGCGACCACACTTATCACAAATACTCCACGCATGGGTTCGAGATTGTGCGCACAATCCACCCCCGGGAGAATTTAAATAATTTTGCCACGAGTGTGGTCCTCTACAATATTGACAAGGGTCATCAAAGTATGAACAACTACCATCCGACCAATTTTTATTATATGATGCCATTTTTAAAAATTAAGAAATTAAACAAGAAAAATAGGCCAAGGTAAGAAAAATAATTACACAAATATTCACAACTTTGGACCAAAACACTTATGCTTATTTCTCAAACAACCTAAATTACGCCAAATTGTTCCTCAGCAACGACGCAAAATTTGATGACATCCAAATTCACTACTAAAAGGTAAAGGGACATGGTCACATGTAATATAATTCACCCAACTATGATCCAGGTTCGTATCCCATAGAGAATAATATATAGGCGATTAGGAATATAAGAGAATTATCACTATGCAATGCCAAATGCTTAGAATTGTGATTGTAAAAGTATTATAACTAAATGCGGAAATATTAACTAACCTAGAGAACAAGTCAAATGATCAATGGATACAAGTATGGAAGCATTGGGAATTACACTCAAGTAACGATCCAGTGTATTTCATGATTTTACGAATATGAGCGAGTTTATGTTAATTAGCCTTGGGTAATAATTCTATAGTAGACTCTTCCAAAGACTAACAAGACTTCCTAATTGAATTATCCCTAAAACAATTAGGAGATTAAGCACACCCGATCATGGCTACAAGCAGTTCAATTCTATCCCTAGGTAGAATCTATAAAATGAGGGTTAAAGCCTTAAGTTCATATTAATTAATCTTTTCCAACCCCAAATAATATTTTCCAAAATTAATTCAAAGTTAACGGGCGAGTCTTAAGGTTAGCTAATCCCTTTGGAAACATTAAAGAACAAGAATAATTAAAGAAACAATAACCCACTTTCATAAAAGATAAAAAAAACTCATTCAATACATAAGCACAACAGGATATTTAGTCATACTTTAATTATGGATAATCCCATAAACAAAGTTCAAGTGTTGAAATAAATACTACACACTTAGATATTCAATACAAAGCAAGAAAATGAAGAAATAAGCACAAATGAGTAAGAAATTCTTAACCAAAATCTTCAAATCTCCAAGATCAAAGTGTGTGCAAACCCTAGCTTCCAAAACTTGTTCTTCTCTAGTCTAAGGACTTAAAATAAGCAAAATATCTCTTACAAATGAGCTGGTTTGTGTATTAAATGGTTTGGAGTCAAAATTTTGAAATTCTAGAATTGCCAGTTTCTTCTTCGCGTTCGAGACTACACCTTCGTGTTCGCGAAGGTTTGTTTTCCTCAAGCTTCGCATTCGCGATTGATCCTTCGCGTTCTCGAAGGTTTGAGTTCTGCTGCTTCGCGTTCGCGATGTGTACTTTGCGTTCGTGAAGGTCTAGTTTTCTGCTTCTTCACGTTCGAGTTGGACCTTCGCGTTCGCGAATGGTAAATCACTAGGCAGGTTTTCATTGTCCATTTTAGCTCCTTTTTGACTCGTTTTCACTTGATTTCTTCACCATCACTTCTAAATCACGTACAACCTATAAAATAGAAGTAAATAACATTGCATCTAAATTTAAAGACGAGATAAGTTGGTAAAATGCCCAACCTGCACATTTAAACTATTGCTTGTCCTCAAGCAATTCAACAAGTAAGGACATCCTCCAATAAAATCATCAATTAAGCTTAATGACATACCGAACATCATTTCAAAGTCAAAAATGTTCAAATTAAATACAATCTAGTAACTTCGGTTGGTACCAACAATTAATCTAAAGCATATGAATCACCAACTTCTCACAAATTTCATTTCAGTTCAAGTGCTCAAACACCACATTAATCAAAGTGACAACCAAGTCATGACACTAAAGCTTCAAAATTTGCCTCATTATCACAAACAATTTTTTTCGTTCATTCCTCCCAATTAGAGATTGGATTAAGTTCACAAATCAAACTTTTCATGTTCCCTCACACTTAAGAGAGAATCCCAACTTATAAATTGCAATTTAAACACACATTGAATATCAAATGGAAAGAATTAACTCTCACTCTCACAAAGATATTCAAATGCACAAAGGTAGTGCCATAGGGTTGCCCTTATTTTAATTTGTCGCCTATTCAAGAAAATTCGATTGGAGATCCTGATCACGCCCAACTATGTCTTATAAAAGATAAAGCAATCGTTGCAAATATAATCCGGTTTTTAAGTCTGGAGTCAAATCCTCAGGGAACTAACCTATCTATTACAACTATTGGTGATATTATTATCAGCTCAAACAATTTCCAACTGCAAGATTTTTATTAATAAATATTGGGTTTTTGTTTAACTAATTCAAAATGATATTAAAACTAACAATATGCTAAATCAAAGATAATTCAATAGTAAAAAGGTCTAGGGTATTAATTTCCCCAAATGCTAGTTTAGGTCTTAACTCTTTTGCTATAATCTCGCCGTGATACGCTATGAGGATTATGAGCTAGGGGTTATCCCAATTATCTCTCGATCAAGTACGATAATTGACTAGAGTATTCTCTCAAAATACTCTAGCTGATAATTTATGCAGCTCTGAATTATCCCGCTAAAGTTTCGAGATCCCTAACCCCACTTTTAAGTTCAATTAATGAATCTCTCAATTACCCAAAAGTAGTGTTGTTCAACAACAATCTAACCTAGTATTCTTTCTCAAGCAATACAAGGCAATTAGACACGAATAATCAAGGGCCCATTCAATTAATCACCATACAAAACATAGTTGAACAATCATATTGTCACACCTCCTTTCGGCGCTACCGCACCCCGCGAGGGGCGTGGTGGAAGGGAGTTTTTCCAATTAAAGGACAATCGAAACGGGATTTATTATTAAGAATCAGAGTCACCACTTGGGAGATTTATGGTGTCCCAAGTCACCGGTTGAATCCCGAATCGAGGAAAAGAATGACT
>MU783863.1:64345-76285 GCA_026770625.1 Nicotiana glauca | reverse complement strand
GCGAACCTTTGTCCGCTTTTGCGAAAGAGTTCCAAGCCTCCGAGAACCGCTTTTGTAACCCCTTAGCCGCATCTGTGGAATCGCTTATGCGGTCCCTTTTCTGCAGATGCGGAAACAACAGAACCAGCAATACAAACCTGAAGCCAAACTCAAAACTTCTCGTTTTTAACACTCGATCTCACCCCGAGGCCCACGGGACCTCAACCAAAAGCACGGACATGATCTAATACCCTATCCAAACTTGCTCGGATCATCAAAACACTATCGTTAAAATCTTCAATGTTTCATCAAATCAAAGCCTAAGTTTCTTAAAAATTTCCGAATTGCGCATTCGATCAAAAACCCGACCTAACCACCTCCGAATGGCCTGAAACTTTCTACACATTTCCAAAATCACCTAACGGAGCTACTGCAACTCTCGAAATTTTATTCCGACCCTCGAATCAAAATCTCACATATCAACCGGATATCGCCAAAATGCTAACTTCGCCAATTCAAGCCTAATTCTACATCGAGCCTCCAAAATCAATTTCGATCGCACTCCTAAGTCACAAGTCATCCCCAAAGCTAATCAAATTATCAGANCCAGAGTTAATTTGGAAGGAGAATTCTTGTTTCAGAAGCTTAAAGTTGAATTAATGAACTAGGATTGGAATTTTTTATAAATGACCTCGGAATCAGGATCTAAAGGTTTCAGCAGGTTCGTATGATGATTTTGTACTTGGCATATGTCCGGTTCGGGTTTTGGATAACTCGGGAGTGTTTTGGAGCATATTGAGGAAGTTAGCATTTTAGAAGAAATTTCATAAGTTTGGCTTGAAGTGCATTTCAGTGTTATCGCTGCCCATTTGAGATTTCGAGACTATGAATAGCTTCGTATGGTGATTCTGGAGTTAGGGGCGCGATCAGAAGTGAATTTGGAGGTCCGTAGGTCATTTTGAAGTAATTTGGCTAAGGATGGAAAATTGAAGGTTTTGAGAAGTTTGACCGGAAGTGGACTTTTTGATATCGGGGTCAGAATCTGATTCCGAAAGTATGAGTAGGTCCGTAATGTCGAATATAACTTGTGCGCAAAATTTGAGGTCAATCGGACGTGATTTGATAAGTTTAAACATCGGAAATAGAAGTTTGAAATTTTAAAGTTCATTAAGTTTGGATTGGAGTTTGATTCATGATATTAGTGTTGTTTGATGTGATTTGAGGTCTCGAGCGAGCCCGTAATGTGTTTTGGGATTGGTCGGTATGAATGGTTGGAGTCCCGGGGGCCTCAGGTGGATTCTGGGTGGTTAATAGATTGAAAATGGAAATTTTGGAAGGCTAAGGCTTGTTGGTTGCTGTCATAACCGTATCTACGGTTTTTGGATCGTAGATGCGGTACGGCATATGTGGCACTTCAACAACAGAAATGGCTTTGGTCTAGAAGAGAAAGGACCACAGATGCGGTCGTATTTTCGCAGATGCTGGACCGCACCTGCAGTAGAGGTATCGCAAAAGTGGATTTTGCCAGGGGCTCGTGGACCGCAGATGCTGTCAAGGTTCCGAAAAAGCAGGACCGCATCTGCGGGAAAGGGAATGCAGAAGAGAAAATAGGCGGCCTAGTGGAAGCCGCAGAAGCAGCTGATGGTCCGCAAAGGTGGGACCGCGGAAGAGGAATTTCTTCCGCAGAAGCGGAAGTAGCTGGAGGCAGAGGGGTTGTTTTAAAATCGGGATTTGGCCTTTTTTTCCTCATATTTTCATGGCTTGGGCGATTTTTGGGGAGCTTCAAGAGGGGATTTTCGTCATCAACATCAAGGTAAGTCACTCCCACCTATTTTGAGTTAAATATATCAACTAAGTATGGATTTAAGCATTTAAATTAGTATAAATTTGAAGTTTTGGTGGAAAACCTAGAAAATTAGTAATCTTGGAATTTAGCCACGATTTTGGGGATGAAATTAAGAGAAAATAATATAATTGAGTTTGTGAGTTCATGAATAATTTTTATCTTCGAAGAATTTCTGATTCCGGGCACGTGGGCCCGAGGGCATTTTTGTCAACTTTTTGATCGGGTTAGGAATTGCTATAAATTGGATTATAATGAGTACCTTAGCATATACTAATGGATTTACATAATTAATGGCTAATTTTGGAGTGTTTTGCATCGATTTGAGTCTTCGGAAGGGCGTGGAATGCCGATTATGGATCTTCAGAGCGAGGTAAGTCTCTTTTCAAACCTTGTAAAAGGAAATTGTCCCCATAGGCAAAATAATTGGTTATGTGCTCCTAATTGTGGGGGCTACGTACGCACGAGGTGACGAGAATCCGTGCGTAGCTACTATTATGCTATTGTTCGGGTAGTCTAGGACCCAAGAGCATGCTATACTTGGATTAATTGTAAACTTATTGACGGCTTGAATTGTTTAAATCACCTCATATTAGTAAATGAATTTCTAAAGGGATTAAACATTTTCTTTTCTAAATTATTAAAAGAGAATTAGTTTTTATTTGGATAAATGTTCCTCGAAATTCTTAATTGATTGTTTGAGCATGGACCCCTATGTGTACCTGCATCACATGCATGATTCGCGAGCAGGGTGTTTGTTCATTTTATGTTGACCACATTGCAGGTTATTTCGCGAGCAGGGTGATAGATGCATCTATAGGTGCACCGTCGACCCTCGTCAAGTGCACATTTTACATTTCTGTTGGAGCGGACAGTCGACCTCAACATGATTTGCGCATGGTTGTATTGCTGCTTGAACTTATTAAAGTTGTTATTGCCTCTTCATGGCTTGAAAATATTTGGAAAAATAATGGAAAAGGAAGTTGGGAAATTTCCCATAAAAAAGGAAAAATTGTTTACTTGTTTCCTTCTATTTGATAAAAATCATGTTGGTAGAAATTCACGATTTAATGTAATATTGACATCATTATTAGACCACTAGTAAGTATCGAAGTTGACCATCTCTTCTCTACTTCTTCGAGATTAGGTGGGATACTCATTGAGTACACATTGTTTACGTAGTCATACTATACTTTTGTGCATTTTTGTTGCATAGGTATATGTAACTCTAGCGGTCTACTGGGCGAGCAGTACGGATGATTCCGGGACTAGGTGAGCTGCATTATTCGAGACGGCCGCAGCTAGAGTAGTCCCTTCCAACATACTATATTTACTTTCTGTCTACTGTATTTTGGACGGATGTTATATTTTATTTCCTTGTCAGTATATGCTCATGTACTTGTGACACCGAGTTCTGGGATGGTTTGAAGTATTTTATATTAACTGCCTATCATTTAAATTCGACTTGAGTCTATTATCTTTTAAAATTGCTAAATTTGAAGGAAATTCCTGGATTTTAAAAAGTATTAAAACGAGATTTGGATCAAGTAATTTGGTTGGCTTGCCCGACAGCAGTGTCCGGCGCCACCACAACCCTTAGTGGATTTTGGGTCGTGATAATATGGTATCAGAGCACTAGGTTCCTAGGGTCTCACGAGTCATGAGCAAGTCTAGTAGAGTCTCGCGGATCGGTACAGAGACGTCTGTACTTATCCTCGGGAGGCTGTAGGTCTGTTAGGAGTACTTACCTTCTTGATTCCTTATCGTGCAATTTGATTCCTGTGAGGCTTATGTCTTTGTTTCTTTCCTACTCAATATTATGAACGCGAAGCGCTTGTTATAAATCGAGAATTGAAGAATTGTAATGGCACTACGAATGTGGTGCGAGATGTTTCTCCCGGTATAGTTGATTAGACTATTATCGTCACCTGTTGAAGGGTATTTTATTTTTTCAAGCTTAGTAGCGGTACTTCTGAGAGCTATGAGGTTAGGCACAAGTTTCCATGATGCTTATGAACAATCGTTCGGCAGTATTGTTATAATGGTAGGGTGTTTGCCTTCGTATCGGGGCAGTGAATGACTTGAAGGGAGGTTTACTCAGTGAATAATAAAGAGATTCAGTGTTTTATTCTCGGCAGGGGAAAGGCAATCAGACTAAGGATGGTCAGATATGGGCTGGTGGAAGTAATGAGACTTGGTATTTGCAAGCGTGGTGTAGCTTTCTTCTGTGATGGGGGTGTCGTTGCACTAATTGAACATACTAAGTTTGTCGGTGTTATGATCTTCTACAATTCGCCTTTGGGGCAAGATATTTCAAAATAGTATTGGGGATGCAGCTATCGGGTATCACAAGGTGTGGTGGTTCAGGATTGAGTCAGTATTTCTAATGTTGACGATTCGATAAAGATGACCTTCGGAAAGGTTTAAAGTTAGCAGCAATTGTGGGTTCAAGTGCCACGAAGTTAGATTTTATTTAAGGTAGCCACTGAATATCAAAGGACGAGGAAGGATATGTGGGAAGCGTCAGGCGATGTTCAAAATTATAAAAAGGACAGGTATATGAATCGAAGGTCGAGTAGTCGATTAAGGGGATGAGTTCCGCCAAAGTGGGAGAGTGGCGGAGTTGCGTATGGGTTTTGCAGTGGGATGACCACGTACCTTAAGGAGGGTTTGGAGCGATTTGAGAATATTAATGCTTGGTTATTGGGGCCTACGGATCTAATTTGAAGTAGGGATTCTTGTGCGGTAGGAGATTTAATATAACGGGAATGAGCCGCTTAAATGAAGAAAGATGCAGCATAACTTTTAATTGGAAGGATGTTGCCGCACATTTAAATGATGTCCACGAGGAGTAAATGGACTTGTGCAGTTGGAGAGTGAGCTCAAACTCAGGATGGGTTATTGATGTCGTAGTGATTGTACCCCGTGCAGAGGTGTTGGAAGATGCCGGGGAGAGCTTTTGTAGGTGGGTTACCCAAGTGAGTAGGTTAGCGATCGCATGGTAGGCGAGGCTTCTGTGAAGAATTCTATCGGTTATATAGCAAAGAAATCAGTTGTGCAAATATGTTTGATGAGTCACAATATAAGAAGGGGTTTTACCGAAAGATTTCGAGAACTTTGGTGGTTTATTACGTGAGGTTATGTCAATAAGAGATAAAGAGGACGGGTGAATTCCAGATTTGTGAAATAATGGCTTTATGCTAAATGGGAGAGACCCACCGCTTATGATTGGGTTGCATGGTTAACTACTTGCGAGATTTTTGGCTATTAGCATATCGATGGGCTATTTCAGCTATGGAAAAGGACCATAAGTGGTAATTTGATCAAGGAAGTATTAAAGGTGGGCTATCGTTGGCCTTACTGGCCCATGTTCAGACTTGGGGAAAGATTCAGGATTTGGCTTTGTATAGATGCGGGTTCCAAGGGAAGTGATTCGGCGGGTTATTCGCCAAGGGAGTATTCATGTGATGGAAGACTCATGGAGTTGATTATATTCGGGGCCAAGTCAGAGTGGGTGGCTCTCAACAACGGTCATGACAAATTCACAAGATGAGGCATGATGCCTAATGATTTCGAGCGTATAGTTTCGGGTAAGAATCAAGCTTGTTAGCATCCTATGAGAAGAGGCACAAAATGTTCTGTGATGTTTGGCTTGTGATGTAGCAATTAGGAGGTGTGAAAACAGTTAGTGGGATTTGATATAGCATGGTCTCGTGATTCAAGATCACTCCGGACGAGTGCGGATAGAGTGCGGTAAGTGTTGAATGGGGTTATCATTGTTTCCATGGCAATCAAGGACAAGTTGGAAGAAAAGGGATTTGGTTAGCCATAGTTGAATTGGCATGTTGCTGGTAATGATTAGTTCTTTCAGTGTGATCAAGTTATGCAAGTGAATTGTGACGATGCGTGCGAGGCTTGTCAACCGCCGTAGTTAGTGTTATACAAAAAGTATTCTACCACTGTGGCCTGTTATATGGAGTTGGGCCCCGGAAGGGATATGGTGGCTTAGACCACTACTTAGATGTTTGCATACTCTACGGTTATGAGAATTTACCTACGTGTTGCTATGTTCCTCCTGAAGTGAGTTCAGTGAAAAGCTTTTATGTGATAAAGAGTTAACTTATTAGTGGTTCCGGAGTTATGATGAAGAATCATGTCCTATCGTATATCGGCACGTTGGGTGTAGTGAGTGGTATGGAATTTGAAGTGAGAATCAAGGTTGCTGTTCGGTGCGGACAAGGATGTCACAAGCTTGGATGAGCAGGAAAGGAGTTTCGATGTTTAAAGTAAGTTAGTATTGTCTTCAGCGTCACCTGAGATCGGTGTTCTGTAAGAAGGGCTTGTATTATGGTTAATGATTCTTGATCGCTTTTCAGTGTTGGTGCGATAGGTGGTTGGGATGTACAGACCTGTTATGCATTTATAAAAGGTTGTGGGAGCGCATCCCACAAGAAGATTGTATAAGTGTGACGTGGTCACTTGATTGATTAAAGATTTAACCCCAGTATGGAGATTTGTGACGATATCGATAAATTGAGAATATATGCCTGGAGGGCACTCAGTTACTGAATTGTGGACTGTGGATGAGTACTCCGATTATGATGGGTGTTCTTATGTGTTATGAGAAGAGGGAAACTAGTATGGACCTTCGAAGGGTTATTGGCTTAGTTTGATACGATCAGGATCGACTTAAGGTCGGTGGATGGATCTAAATGTGGATATGGGCTCTATGTCAGGCCAATTATGTTCATTTCAGCAAAGCGCTCCTTATAGAAGAATGGTCGGAGTGTTATGTGGTCGTTAGCAATTTCATGTAATGATGTATTTCACCGTGCGAGTTGTGAGACAGCTTGGTGAATTGCTTATGTGATGAGGATCCACGTAGAATGATGTTGTATGAGCAAAATGGCTCTTGAGATTCAGATTGTATATCGCACCTCAGTTGTGCTTGAATTTTGTAGCCTATAGCGCTATCTGCTCCCTCAGGGATGGTATTATGAACCTAGCGTGCATGTGACCGAAATTCAGTATTTTATTGTAATAAGCAAATTTAGCTCGACGTGCATCTCCTTATGTGAGATCTATGTGTGGATCGGGTGGCACGCCGCCATGGGTATGCTATTTGGATCGGGTTGCACGCCGCAACTGTATGATGTTGAGTACAATTCCCTATATCTGCCTTTATGTATGTTTCGTTTCCTATTTTTTTTGGAGAAAAGCTCGTATTAGCTATGAACCCGCGTCACATGTATGATTCGCGAGCGGGGTATCTGTTTAGTATGTTGCCCGCATTGCAGGTATGATTCGTGAGCGGGGTAATTGGATCTCCTTTTCATAGTTCATTTTTCTTCTTCCTTGTATCGCATTCGAATTGGTAGCTTATTGGCACATTGTGGCATCATTTGAGACTTGTGATCATGTCCGGGGTGGCATATTGCTTAAGTAGTTCATACTGGGTGAGACAAGATTATGGGTTTTGAGATCCGTGCAATCCGAGTATATGAAGTACATTAAGGAGCTAAGGCCATTATTCGGCCCAGAATGCAGTGATGGTTATTGATAGGAGTATAGACCCAATGGATTGTTGATTTGGTAGTTGGTTATGAATTTCTGCACATCTCTCCCGTCGTGGCGGTATTGTAAGAGTTGGAGTAAGACCTAAGTCTGTCATGAGGTGCAATGAGAGCATCAGGTTCGTGGAATTTCGACTAAGTTGATCAGAAAATGTTATTGTGGTCCGGCGAGCAAAGTGATACAAGGTGCGAATTCAGCAAAATTATGCAGTCATGTTTGGGTACAACATGTAGTAATTGATATGGTGATCGTATGTTGGAAACATGCTTGGCAGAGAATTTTTGATGTTGGAATTGGGCTCTAAGGCTTGTCTGCTTGAATAAAAGGGAATATTTTTAGAACTGATTGAGCTAACGTGCTCAACCGGGTTATGGTAGCACTGAAAGGTGCAAGAGGTGTCAAACACTGATTTCAGACTACTTCAGTGTAGTTCTCAACGCGTTCGAGGATGAACGTATGTTTAAGTGGGAGATAATGTAACGACCCGACCGGTCGTTTTGAGCTCTAGCACGTTGTTCAACAGTTTGAGGCCATGAACAAATTCATTTCAGGTATTGTGACTTGTACGTGTGGTCAGAATTGAATTTCGGGAAGTCCAGAGTTGATTTGGAAGGAGAATTCTTGTTTCGGAAGCTTAAAGTTGAAAGAACGAACTAGGATTGGATTTTGAGTAAACGACCTCGGAATCGGGATCTGAAGGTTCGTATGATGATTTCGGACTTGGGCGTATGCCCGATTCCGGTTTTGGATAACCCGGTAGTGTTTTGGCGCCTATTGAGGAAGTTAGTATTTTAGAAGAAATTTATAAGTTTGGCTTGAAGTGCATTTCAGTTTTATCGCTGCCGTTTGAGATTCCGAGACCGTGAATAGCTCCGTATGGTGATTTTGGAGTTGGGGGCGTGATCATAAGTGAATTCGGAGGTCCGTAGGTCATTTTGAAGTCATTTGGCTAAAGATGGAAAATTGAAGGTTTTGTGAAGTTTGACTAGAAGTGGACTTTTTAATATCAAGGTCAGAATCTGATTCCGAAAGTTGGAGTAGGTCTGTTATGTCGATAGTAGGTCTGTAATGTCGAATATGACTTGTGTGCAAAATTTGAGGTCAATCGGATGTGATTTGATAGGTTTAAACATCGGAAATAGAAGTTTGAAAATTTAAAGTTCATTAAGTTTGGATTGGAGGTCGATTCATGATTTTAGCGTTGTTTGATGCGATTTGAGGCCTTGAGGGAGTCCGTAATGTGTTTTGGGATTGGTCGGTATGATTGGTTGGGGTCCCGGGGGCCTCGGGTGGATTCCGGGTGGTTAACGGATCGAAAATGGAAATTTTGGAAGGCTGAGGCTTCCTGGTTGCTGTCATAACCGCATCTGCGGTTTTTGGATCGCAGATGCGGTACCACAGATGTGATACTTCAACCGCAGAAGTGGTTTTGGGCTAGAAGAGAAAGGACCGCAGATGCGGGACCGCACCTGCGGTAAAGGCATCGCAGAAGCAGATTTTGCCAGGGGCTCGTGGACCGCAGATGCGGTCAAGGTTCCGTAGAAGCAGGACCGCATCTGCGGGAAGGGGAATAGAGAAGCGAAAATGGGCGGCCTAGTGTAAGCCGCAGAAGCGGCTGATGGTCCGCAAAAGCGGGACCGCGAAAGCGGAATTTCTTCCGCAGAAGCGGAAGTAGCTGGAGGCAGAGGGGTTGTTTTAAAATCGGGATTTGGCCATTTTTCCCTCATATTTTTATGGCTTGGGCGATTTTTGGGGTGCTTCAAGAAGGATTTTCGTCATCAACGTCAAGGTAAGTCATTTCCACCTATTTTGAGTTAAATAGATCAACTAAGTATGGATTCGAGCATTTAAATTAGTATAAATTTCAGGTTTTGGTGGAAAACCTAGAAAATTAGTAATATTGGAATTTAGCCACTATTTTGGGGATGAAATTAAGAGAAAATCATATAATTGAGTTCGCGAGTTCATGAGTAATTTTTATCTTCGAAGCATTTTGGATTCCGGGCACGTGGGCCCGAGGGCCCGAGGGCCTGAGAGCATTTTTGTCAACTTTTCGATCGGGGTTAGGAATTGCTATAAATTGGATTATAATGAGTACCTTAACATATATTAATGGATTTACATAATTATTGGCTATTTTTGGAGCGTTGTGCATCGATTCGAGTCTTCGAAAGGGCGTGGAATGCCGGTTATGGACCTTCGGAGTGAGGTGAGTCTCCTTTCTAACCTTGTAAGAGGGAATTGTCCCCATAGGCAAAATAATTGGTTATGTGCTCCTAATTGTGGGGGCTACGTACGCACGAGGTGATGAGAGTCCATGTGTAGCTACTATTATGCTATTGTCCGAGTAGTCTAGGACCCAAGAGCATGCTATACTTAAATTAATTGTTAACTTATTGACGGCTTGAATTGTTTAAATCACCTCAGATTAGTAAATGAATTTCTAATGGGATTAAACGTTATCTTTTCTAAATTGTTAAAAGAGAATTAGTTTTTATTTGGATAAATGTTCCTCGAAATTCTTAATTGATTGTTTGAGCATGTACCCCTATGTGTACCTGCGTTACATGCATGATTCACGAGCAGGGTGTTTGTTCATTTTATGTTGACCGCGTCGCAGGTTAGTTCGCGAGCGGGGTAATAGATGCATCTATTGGCGCGCCTTCGGCCCTCAGCAAGTGCACAGTTTACATTTCTGTTCGAGCGGGCCGTCGACCTCGGCATAATTTGCGCATGCTTGTATTGCTGCTTGAACTTATTAAAGAGCTTATTGCCTCTTCATGGCTTGAAAATATTTGGAAAAATAATGGAAAAGGAAGTTGGGAAATTTCCCATAAAAAAGGAAAAATAGTTTACTTGTTTCCTTCTATTTGATAAAAATTATGTTGGTAGAAATTCCCGATTTAATGTAATATTGACATCATTATTAGACCACTATTAAGTGTCAAAGTTGACCATCTCGTCTCTACTTCTTTGAGATTAGGCGGGATACTCATTGAGTACATGTTATTTACGTACTCATACTACACTTCTTGCATTTTTGTTGCACATGTATATGTAACTCTAGCGGTCTACTGGGCGTAGCAGTACGGATGATTTCAGGACTAGGTGAGCTGCATTATTCGAGACGGCCGCAGATAGAGCAGTCTTCCAGCATACTGTATTTACTTTCTGTCCACTGTATTTCAGACGGATGTTGTATTTTATTTCCTTGTTAGTAGATGTTCATGCACTTGTGACACCAGGTTCTGGGATGGTTTGAAGTATTTTATATTAACTGCCTATCATTTAAATTCGACTTGAGTCTATTATCTTTTAAAATTGCTAAATTTGAAGGAAATTCCTGGATTTTAAAAAGAATTAAAATGAGATTCGGATCAAATAATTTGGTTGGCTTGCCTGATAGTAGTGTCCAGTGCCACCACGACCCTTAGTGAATTTTGGGTCGTCACAGTACGGATATCACGACCCTTTGTTAGTCGTGCTCGATTTCGAATCGGTCTTGGGGGCGTGACTCCAATTACTCTGACTCCTCACATTTGCATTTCTATTCCGTTTACTTTATCGAGAACCGAGGAATCCAAAGGGATCGGCTTTAGCTGTATACAAATAGTCCCCTCATTTCTTGGAGAATAAGTTTATGGAAATGATGAAAAACGACATATGCACTTCGATTCGCTCTCCAATATGTCATGCCAGAAACGACAAAGAACCCAAAACGTCTCGTTAGTCATGTCATTATGACCTCAAACGCGTGTTAGCCACCGGTTTTCCATCTCTGAATAGGAAACGTCATGAAGCCTCTTTAAATATTCCCCCCATTCATTCATTTTTTATTTTATGATCAATATTTTACCCTCGAGTCTTAAGGATTTCACTATCATTTTTGATAATCTAGTATTTTTACCTACGTTCTTCAAGATTTCTCAGTAACTTACAAATTTTTACTCATCTTCTACCTAAACCACCACACCCTTCATCTTTCGACCTTTATTCATCTTTTCAAGCTTTTTCCAGATAACAATGGCCAAAATTTCCAACTCTGTTCCACAAAAAGTCATTTCTTCTTCTCAACCGACCGCTAAAATCGATGAAACCACTCCTGATGTGGTCGACCTAGAGAGGTCGGCTGCTGATGTGGCTACTGATGAACTGGCTGTCAAACCTCCCTTGAAAAAGTTCATTGTCGAGGGATGTTCGATTGTTGATGACATTAAGGTTGAGAATCCTCTTCGGTGCAGGGTCGGCGTGAGGAGGCATCAAGAAATATATGTTCGATCACTGAAGATGTCTTCCTTGATGTCCGAAAGGACTAAAACTGGGCAGATAAGAACATAGTGCTACCCGACCCTGAGTAGGCCATTACTACCCATGTCGAGAGATATCTAAGTGTTTACACTTATCCCTTCACAATAGGCCCAGTGGATCTGGTTATTTTGGACTTCTGTAAGATGTACGAAGTACGCTTCAATCAGATCCACCCATCGCTATGGAGGATCGTAATCCTCCTTCGATTCTTTATGAACAAGATCGACTCATGTCGG
>MU783863.1:24555-63644 GCA_026770625.1 Nicotiana glauca | reverse complement strand
GGGGGGGGGGGGGGGGGGGGCTGGTAAAGCTCATACGCCAGGCTACATAACCCCATTCACAAGCATCGATGAGGACCAAGATCGGGGCTAGCAGGGATGAGGACCTCGGACTTGATTCCTGCCAAAGTTAGGCCATTCCTCGAGAAGTGAAATGCATCATGTAAGCACAACTTTCTTTTAAAAGTTGATTTTATGTTCATCTCCTTTTCCTCATCAGTATTTGCTGTGGTGCAACTATTGATCGTGTCCCAAACACTGTCCCTCGACTCAAGGAGTGGATTGAGGGTATTTTCTCACATATGCCTTACTATGAGCGCTCATGGTGCAAACTCTCAAAGAGCTGTTGGGAGGCGAGTTCCCACAACAAGAATTCTTTCCCGAATAAGTTACATTAGGCTTTTCTTTCTAGCATCACGTTCTCATTTCCTTTATTTCTTTTCGTAGACTTGCCTAAGACCGTTGAGCTTAGGCCTCCGGTCGGGGATGAGGACATGCCTATTGCTTCCTCTGCTTCAGGGAAGCTTGGGTCTGCAACAGGAGAGAAAGAAGAAGAAAAAGTCTCTGGGTTCCCCGAGCTCAGAGAAGAAGAAACCAATGAGAATATTGGAGAGCTCCAACTCTCGAGCACCAGACTCAGACTCGCTCTTCTAGCTCAGGGATGAGCCCGAGGAGGATGATCTTTTTGTGGCCCGCGAACCAACTTCCCTTGAAGAGTGGCACGGCAGCCTAGGAGGAGATAACAGAGGCCGGTCTTCCTCAGGTTCGAGAGGACATATATAGAGATAGGGTTGATGATGCCAGCTCTGCCTCGCCCGGTGTCATAGAGATTTTGGGGCTGCCTTCATTCACCGAGTCCATGTTCGATAAAGCCTGGATGGTCAAGTAGTAATCCAATTAAGGGGCCTATGGTACGGATGATCCCCTTCATTCTTTTCTCGAATAAGTGGATTCGACCATTTTGGAAGACTTTTCCGTGTTGGGCGACTTGGAGGTTCCGAGAAAAGATCCATTTTTGAAAGCCGGCGGGCAGAGCTCGAGCCCAAAATTAAGCAAATAGTTTCCTTCCATGAGTGCGGATCCTAACTGTAAGAGGTAAATAATCATCACCATCCCGTAGGATGCTCGGGTTCTTTCTGATCCCGTAGGATTAGCTAGTTACCTTCGGTGCTTGGTATCCGAAGATGGCTAGGTAAAAATGAACGAGGCGGGCGTGCCATACCTGTTCAATGAAGCGCAGTAGGTACTGAATCGAGTAAGGTGTCATTACACTCTTTCATATTTTGACTAATTTTCTTGATAATTTTTACATATTCTTCCTTTCATCTTTTTTCAGGCCTCGGTACTTCACCATGAGAGCTTTCTTTGATACCGGGCTGAGGTGAACCAGCTCGAGGCCGAGGTCAGGGAGATCACTGAGAAAAGATACATGGACAAGCTTCTCAACGAGCAACATGAAGGGGCCTCAAGGATATTCAGGCGGAGTTGGATGCGACTTAGAAAGAGCATGACGGCTTGTTGGAATAGGTAAAGATTTTTAAGGTTAGCGATGATGACATAACCGTGGCAACTAGCGACCAAACCTCGTAGGTTCAATAGAAGATTGATCGGATCGTGTAGCTTTGCAAAAGTTGTTAACCACGATCGCGGTTCTCTCTATGCGATCACATAGCATATTTTCTGGGCAGAAGTAGAATTTCACATTTTTATCCCCAAGCCATTTAATACACGACTTGGATCATATGTAAGACATCTTTGGCAAATCTATGGACATATTTGACAACTCTTGACTAGAGAACACAAGTTTTGGAGCTTGGGCTCTTGCACACACACTTGGGTCTTGAAGATTTGAAGCTTTTGGTTGAGAAATTATTACCCATTTATGTTTATTTCTTCATTTTCTTGCATTGTATTGTATATCTAAGTGTGCAGTATTTTTTCATCACTTGAATCTTGTTTATGGAAATATTCATAATTAAAGTGTGGATTAAATATCTTGTTGTGCTTATGTATTGAACAATTTTTATTTATTATGTAGTGAGTTATTGTTTCTTTAATTATTCTTGTTGTTTAATATCTTCAAAAGGATTAGCAAACTCTAGGACTCGCCCATTTACTTCACATTGATTTTGGGAAAGATAACTTGGTGTTGAAAAAGATATACTTAACAAGAACTTGAGGCATTAACCCTCACTTTATAGATTCTACCTAGGGATATGATTGAACTACTTATAGCTATAATCAGATACTCTTAATCTCTTGATTGTTTTGGGGTATTCAATTGGGAAGTCTTGTTAGTCTTAGGAAGAAGTTAATATAGAATTATTACCCGAGGCTAATTACCATAAACTCGCTCATATTTGTAAAATCGTGAAATATATTGGATCGTTACTTGAGTGTAATTCCCATTGCATCCATGCTTGTAGCCATTGATCATTTTACTTGCTTTTTAGGTTAGTTTACATTTTCTCAATTAGACAAATATTCTCAAAAACTCTTTCTAAGTGTTTGGCGTAGCATAACGAGTGATAATTTTCTTTCACACCTAATTGCCTACGTATTGTTTTTTGTAGGATTCGACCCCGACTCATAGTTGGGTATATTATATTGTATGCAACCATATCCATTTATGTTTTAGTAGTGGATTTGGACATTACCAAAAATTTGCACCGTTGTCGAGGAACAATTTGGTGTATATAGGTTGTTTGAGAAGTAAGCGTACATGCTTTGGTCCAAACTTGTGAATATTTGTGTAATTATTTTCTTATCTTTGTATATATTATTAATTGTTTCTTATTTGTTTTCTTAGTTTTGAAAAATGGTCAGATGATAGTTGTTCATACTTTGATGACCCTTGTCCTTATTGTGGAGGACCACACTCTTGAAAAAATTATTTAAATTCTCCCGGGAACGGATTGTGAGCACAATCTCAAACCCATGAGTGGAGTATATATGTTATTAGTGTGGTGGTCAAAATGGCGATTGGGATAACTGTGCTTATTTGTCCTTTCCTTCCACGATCCCCCGCTATGATGATTATTTTTTTTTATGGTGACAAATATAGGGATATGGAAGTGGAAGAAGCTGAGCATGGTCAAAATGGAGAGTTCAAGTGCATGGTGGAATGCCTACTTGAAGGAGGAAACAAATAGCAAAATACATTGAAGGAGCTATTGGAAAATAGTCTCCAAAATGATTTGGCGCTTGAAAGGTTGAACATACAAATGGTAGAAATGCTTAAAGGTTTAGAGGTCCAAAAAGCCTCGGAAGTGAATGATAGTCATGAACCTTCCTTAGAGGTTGAAGCCGAAAATCCTTCTTTGGCACTTGATTCAAATCAAGAGGAACTCTCAAATGCTCAAAATGAGAGGATTATGCTCATGTTGGAGGCCATTCTTGAAAATGAGGAGAAACACAAATTGACACTCGAGGTCTTGCAACAAGTTTTGACTCAAAATGATGAGAATACCCGCACTTTGGAAGATCAAATAAAAATATTGGTTGAGGCTCACTATGCCCACCAACTTGAGAGTGTGGAAAGAGGTCAAGAAGAGTTCAACTTCGAAGAAGAAAGTGAGCTTTATTTTGAGGAATCAAGAATTGAATATCTACCAACCGACTTTGCGCTTGTTGATGATGTAAAAAAAATTGTAATTAGAGTGTAATTGAGAAGATGGTTGAATTTCACTCTAGTTTGGGGGAAAAAGAGAATGTCAAAATCTGAAAAAGTTGCAAGTTGGGAGGTTATTGTCACATTCCAAGCATTTCTCAACATTGGAATTGTGTGGTGATATGGGAATTGACCTACATGAGACAATGAGGAATTTCAAAGAGGAGAGACAAGGGCCATACATCTGACAATTTGAAGGTACAAGAAGGCAAAATGACATTCCTTACATGAAAGTCAAGAAATTCAAAATGAAGAAATTACAGTTTGGCTTGATCATCTATTTACCACTCTCAATTGCTCATGGTCATAAGCTTGATTCCAAGTTAGGTTCCCCGTTCATATCTTTAAAGTGGCGAGAAAAGTGATAAAGTTAATTCGTATCGTGCCAGGATGTTAAATGCGACGCTTGGTGGGAGGCAACCAATCGCTTTCAAAATGTTTAGTCGTTTTTGAATTTTTCTTTTTTAGAATAGCTTAGTATATTGTTTTTGACTAATTTTCCAAGTTTCAAATTCTTTTAGAGTTTTTTTGAGTATGTTACATGGCCCGGGCAGCCCAAACCAGTAGCTAAACAAAACTGGAAAAAGCTGTAGAGCTTCACGATCGCATAGGAACTTCTGCGTTCACGTAGAACAATGTATTTGCTACCTCTACACGATCAAAAATAACCAAACGTGGTTGCAAGTTTTTTTTCTCTATGAACGTTGATGAAAGAACACGATCTCATAGATCAGGTAAGTTCCCAATGATTAAACACACTGTAAGTTTAAAAGAATAAAAGGAGAAGCCCACATTTGAAAAAACAAAAGAATGGACCCTCCTACTCCCCTAACCTCAAAGTCATCTCCAGTCCTGCTCTTGATTCAATCTCATTGAATTACTCACCGGTGATCCTTAAGGTATGTGGATTTCTTCTTTAACTCTCACTTTTTCCAATTCTCGTTGTGAAATAGTTGAAGGGCAACCATGTTTTCAAGGTTTAGGGCTTGAGTTATTTTTTTTAAAGTAGAAATCTTGTATGCTTTACATGTTTTCTTGCTGGGTGAGGCTGGTTGAATGATTGAGCTTTAACTTTTGAAAATTTTGGGGTTAGATCTGTGCTTTAATTCTCTTAAATTGCTAGAAAATCTAATGCCCATCATGTGTTTGTGGAAATTCTTGAACGAACTGTTATTGGGCGAGGAAGAAGACCCTCGCGATCACGATGTGCCATTCCCTGATCGAGTAGGTCTAATTTTGTTTCATAACCAAATTGCCCTTCGCGATCACGTTGATTATTCCGTGATCGCAGTGCTTTCAAGTTGAGGAAAACAAAAATTCTCTTCGCGATCGCCTGAAATTTCTACGATCGCATTGCTATAATCTCTACGCAGCAAAATAGTAGCATTGCAGATTTGAATGCTGATGCGTTTTGGTCATTTTCTTTGGCCTAAATACATCATAATACAATTTATTAAGTACTCTTCCAAGCATTTAACATGTGGTCTACTTTTGTAGGTACTTTGAGCATAAAATGGGCCCGGAAAATGATGAAGTTATACAAGAGCCTACTCCCCAAGCTGTGGAAGAGGAATATTTTGATCGGGCTAGATTCACAACTGCTGAATGTGAGAGAAACTATGACAAACTCATATCAAAGAGAATCATCAAAGAAAGGGGCATCCATTTGGACAAACTTGAAGATAAAATGCCGGATTTTTCCCGAAGATTGACTGACAGTGGATGAATTTGCTTCACTCTTAAATCAATCAAAGCCAACTATACAGTAGTACGAGAATTTGTGCTAATGCCCTGAATACCGACTTCTAAGGGGAAATAATTACCTTTTTAGGGGCAAGTGGGTCAACATTGGTCTAGAGGTACTAAATACACACTATGATCTCACCAACACTGACAACAAGGTATATAGAGCCAAAGCAAGGGAGAGAGGAAGCCAAAGGTTAGCGGAGAAGCTTCATGGCGTGATGACCCTGAATTGGGAAATATTTCACAAAGGGGTTGATTCTTCTAAATTCACAGCTGAAGCTCAGACTTGGCTGTTCATTATTGGTGTAAGAATCTTTACATCTGAACATGAGTCTGTGGTGACGCCTGAGAAGGCATTAGTGATTGCTTCTATTATGGATGACTTACTAGTGAACGTGGGCCAACACATGGTGAGTTAAATTTAGAAAGCATGTAACTGAGTGTCTAATTGAGTTGTAAAGTAATTGTGGAAAAGAGAAGAGCTATATATGATATTGTCTCCCTTGCCGGGATGTTATTACTCATGATATTGTGTCCCTTGCCAAGATATTATTGTTATGCTATTGTTCCCTTCCCTGGATTCTATTTCGATATTGTTGATTCCCTTGCCCAAATTGTTTTGTGATTGTTACTTGGGTGAGTAAGAGTGTAAAGCACGAAGGGTGATACCGTGCGTAAGTTTGAGAGTATTAATGAATGAAGGGTGATGCCGTGCCGATATGTGAGGTAAAAGCACGAAGAGTGATTCTGTGCCGCACGATGTACAATGTCATGCCATGATGTGATTGATAATACACGAAGGGTGATACCGTGACGATTATATTGATTCTTATGGTGAGGACGAGAGTAAAAGCATGAAGGGTGATGCCGTGCACTTGTCTTTGATTTCCTTATTCTTACTTACAGTTGAATTTTTGTATTCCTTTCACTTCTTTACTGAGATTTGTTTGTACATGATATTCTCTGCAGCATGTTTACCCTTCCCATTTTTAACTGCTAGGTTCTGTCATTATTACTTGCTGTGTATGATATAATTGCACATGTTTATTTGGTAGTCTTATTCTAGCCTCGTCACTACTTCGCCGAGGTTAGTCTAGGCACTTACCAAGATATGAGGTCGTTTGTGCTGATACTACAGTCTGCACTGTGTGCAGATCCCGGTGCTGCAACTTTTGGACCACAGTGAGGTTGCTGCCTTTAGTCCATCAAGTGACCCGAGGTAGTCCTGCAGGCATCCTTAGGCCTTGGCGTCTCCTTATATCTTTCTATTATGTTTCTTTTATGTATTTCAAAGACAACTTTGTATTTATCTTTCAGACCACTGTTTGTAGTATTCGTAGATAGTCCGCGACATTGTGACACCATATTCTGGGTAGAGTTGAATGTTGGATTCTGCACTAGTATATGGTTAAGCTATTGGTTTTTCATCTTCCATATTTCTGTTTATTATAATTATTCCACCGTTGATCACCTTTTATATTAAACTGTTAAAAGGCTAAGTAAAAAGGTTAATAAATCTATAACACTATATTTGCATAGCTTTGATGAGTAGGTGCCATCACGATTCTCGAGGGTGGAAAATTTGGGTCGTGACAAGTTGGTATTAGAGTTCAAGGTTGCTTAGGTCTCACAATTCACGGACAAGCTTAGTAGAGTCTGAGGGATCGGTACAGAGATGTCTGTATTTATCCACAGAGGCTACGGAGTTAGGAAAAACTTCACATCTATTCTTTCCTGTCGTACGTCTTGATTTATCAATGCTAATTGAACTTCCACTCTGTTCTTTCACATATGGTGAGAACACATACCTCTTCATCAACTGACCAGCAGATCGAGCCCCCAATAGCTGCTCCTGGAAGGTGTAGAGGTCGAGGTCATGCTAGGGCCCGAGGTTGAGGAAGATCTCAACTTAGAGCTCGAGCAACACCAGTGGCAGAGCCTCAAGTTGAGTTTGACGATGAGTTTCCATCCCAGACAGTTCTGGCAGGACAAACTCAGGTCCCAGGTGGGTTCATCGCCACTCCGGTACTTCAGGATGCTCTGGTCCATCTAGTGGGACTTATGGAGAGTGTCGCCCAGGCAGGTTTGCTTACTATAGCATCAGCTGTCTCTCAGGCTGGAGGAGGAGCCCAGAATCCTGCCACTCGTAGTCTGGAGCAGATAACTCCTTAGTTTCAGACTTCAGTAGCTCAACCAGTTAGGGTAGTTCAGCTGGGTATTATGGCACAGACCGGTGAGAGGCCCACTATGTCTGTTGATGCCTTGTGGAGGTTGGACAAGTTTACCAAGCTCTTCACTACAACTTTTGGTGGTACATCTTCTGAGGATCCCCAAGATTATTTGGATAGCTATCGTGAGGTTCTATGGAATATGGGAATAGTGGAGACCAATGGGGTCGACTTTACTGCTTTTTGACTATCTAGATCCACCAAGACTTGGTGGAGAGATTATTGTTTGGCTAGACCAGCTGGGTCACCGGCTTTGACTTGGGATCAGTTCTCTCAGCTATTTTCGGAGAAGCTTCTTCCTTTCACTCAGAGGGAGAATTATCGGAGGTAGTTTGAGCATCTACAGTAGGGTTCTACGACTGTCACTCAATACGAGACCAGATTTATTGACTTGGCTGTCATGCTTTTCAGCCTATTCAATTGCAGATGGCTAAAAAGACTGGGAGTAGGATTTCTTTTCAGGATGCGACCAATGTGGCCATGAGAGTTGAGATGGTTCAATCACTGTGGACTAGTCAGGGGTCTGACAAGAAGCCTTGTCATTCGGGCAGGTTCTGTGGTGCCTCATCTGGAGGCAAGGATTCTTTTGGTAGGGGCTATCCTTATAGGCCGTTTCATTCAGCACTTTAGGCTTCTCACGGTGCGCCAGGTGGCCATGGTTCTCATATACAGTATCCTGATCAGTTTCCCTACAATGCACCACCAGCTCCTACCAGTGCACCATTGGTCCAGAGTTTTCAGGGTGGTCATTTAGGCCGTCAAGGTCAGCAGTCTCAATAGCTGAGGGCTTGTTATACTTTTGGTGATACGAGGCTTATTGCTAGATTTTTCCCTCGAGCACCAAGCAACTCTCCGCATCAGGGTTCCCGTGCCATAGTTTAGGTACCGAGTGTTCTATCGCCCACTCAGCCAGCTAGAGGTAGAGGTAGAGATGCTAGAGGTGGAGGTAGAGGTATTAGATACGGAGGTCAGGCCGTTAGAGGTGGAGGCCATCTAGTAGGAGGGTGTCCCAGAGAAGCAATTCAGAGTGGTGGGGCCTAGCCCTGATGTTATGCTCTTCCATCCAGGCTTGAGGCTAAAGCCTCCGATGCAGTTGTTACAGGTACTACTCTGGTTTGTAGTAGGGATGCTTCAGCGCTATTTGGTCCAGGGTCTATATACACCTATGTGTCATTTTATTTTGCACCGTATTTGATCATGCCTAGTGATTTTTCGAGTGCTACTGTATATGTGTCTACACCGGTGGGTGATTCTATTGTGGTAGATCGTATTTATCAATCTTGTATGGTTGTGATTGGGGGTCTTGAGACCCGATTAAACTTGTTACTTTTAGACATGGTTGATTTTGACGTCATATTAAGGATGGACTGGTTATCACCTTACCATGGTATCTTGGACTGCCATGCCAAGACTGTGACCTTAGCCTTGCTGGGGTTTCCTTATTTAGAGTGGATAGGGACTCTTGGTCATTCCACCCATAGGGTTATCTCATATATGAAGGCTCGGTGTATGGTTGATAAGGGATGTCTGGCCTATTTGGCATATGATCGTGATTCTTGTGCCGAGGTTCCTTCTATGGATTCTGTGCCTATTGTTCGTGAGTTTCCTGAGGTATTTACTTCAGACCTTCCGGGTATGCCACCCGACAGGGATATTGACTTTTGCATTGATTTGGCTCAGGGCGCTCAGCACATTTCTATTCCGCCATATGGTATGGCCTTGCCATATCGTATGGACCTGCCATAGTTGAAAGAATTGAAGGAGCAGCTGCAAGACTTGCTTGATAAAGGCTTTATTAGACCTAATGTCTCACCCTGGGGTGCACCAGTGTTGTTTGTGAAGAAGAAGGATGGGTTGATGAGGATGTGTATAAATTATTGGCAACTGAACAAGGTTACAATCAAGAATAAGTATCCACTGCCGAGGATTGGTAATTTATTTGATCAGCTTCAGGATGCCAAGGTATTCTCAAAGATTGAATTGATATCTGGATACCATCATTTAAGGATTAGGGCATTCGATGTCCCTAAGACCGCTTTCCGCACTCATTATGGGAAATACGAGTTCTTGGTGATGTCATTCATGTTGACAAATGCCCCAACAGCTTTCATGGATTTGATGAACCGAGTTCTCAAGTCTTACTTGGATTCGTTCGTGATAGTCTTCATTGATGATATTTTGATTTATTCCCGCAGTCAGGAGGAGCATGAGCAGCATCTGAGCGTTGTTCTTCAAACTTTGAGAGATAGTCAGTTGTATGCTAAGTTTAAGAAGTGCGAGTGTTGGTTGGGATCAGTTGCTTTCTTGGGTCACGTTGTATCAGCAGAGTGTACTCAGGTACATCCAAAGAAGATAAAGGCAGTTAAGGATTGGCTAAACCTGCATCAGCTACAGAGATCCGGAGTTTCTTGGATTTGGCAGGCTACTACCATCGGTTTGTAGAGGGGTTTTCATCCATAGCATCCCCTATGACCAGGTTGACCCAAAAGCGTGCCCAGTTTAGGTGGTCAGACAAGTGTGAGGCGAGCTTTCAAAAGCTCAAGACAGCTTTGACTACGGCGTCGATGTTGGTTTTACATACAGGTACAGGGCCATATACAATTTATTATGACGTATATCATATTAGACTTGTTTCGGTGTTGATGCAGGATGGAAAGGTCATTACTTATGCTTCGCGGTAGTTAAAGATTCATGAGAAGTACTATACAATCCATGATTTGGAATTAGCAGCTTTGTTCACGCGTTGAAGATTTTGAGGCATTATTTATATGGTGTGTCATACGAGGTGTTCACGGATCACAAGAGTTTGCAATACTTGTTCAAGCAGAATGAGCTAAATTTGAGGCAGAGAAGGTGGTTGGAGCTGTTGAAGGACTATGATAGCACTATCTTATATCATCCGGGGAAGGCCAATGTAGTGGCCGATGCTTTGAGTAGAAAGTCAGTCAGTATTGGCAAACTTGTGTATATTTTGGTTGGCGAGAGACCACTTGCTTTGGATGTTCAGGCTTTAGCTTATCAATTTGTGAGGTTGGATGTTTCTAAGCCCAGCCGTGTGTTAGCTTGCATGGTCGCTCGTTCTTCATTATTTGAGCGTATCCGAGATCGGCAGTACAATGACCCTCATTTGTTTGTCCTTAGAGACACGGTGCGGCACGGTGGTGCCAAGTAGGTTACTATTAGAGATGATGGAGTGTTGCAGATGCAAGGTCGAGTGTTTGGGACTAATGTAGATGGACTTCGAGAGTTGATTCTAGAGGGGCCCATAGTTCATAGTACTCTATGCATCTGGGCGCCACTAAGATGTATCAGGATTTGCAGTAGCATTAATGGTAGAGGCGGATGTAGAATGATATTGTTGCATATGTGGCTCGGTGTTTGAACTGTCAGCAAATAAAATACAAGAATCAGAGACCTGGTGGTTTGCTTCATAGGATTGAGCTTCCGGAGTGGAAGTGGGAGCGTATCAGTATGGACTTTGTTGTTGGACTCCCACAGACTCATAGGAAGTTCAATGCAGTATGGGTTATTGTTGATAGGATGACCAAGTCAGTACATTTCATTCCTGTAGTTGTCTCCTATTCTTCTAAGAGGTTAGCTGAGATCTATATCTGGGAGATTGTTCGTCTTCATGGTGTGCCAGTGTCTACCATTTTTGACCAAGGTACACAATTTACCTTGCATTTCTGGAGGGCAGTTCAGCATGAGTTGGGCAAATAGGTTGACTTGAGCACATCATTTCATTCTTAGACGGATGGGCAGTTCGAGCGTACTATTCAGATTTTGGACGATATGCTCCGAGCTTATGATATTGACTTTGGAGGCTTGTGGGATCAGTTTTTGCCTTTAGCGGAGTTAGCCTACAATAACATTTACCAGTCGAGCATCCAGATGGCTCATTATGAGGCTTTATATGGTATATGTTATCGGTTGCCGGTTGGGTGGTTTGGGCCGCGAGAGGCTCGGTTGTTGGGTACAGATCTAGTGCAGGATGCTGTGGACAAGGTGAAGATCATTTGGGATAGTCTTCGTACAACTCAATCCAGGCAAAAGAGTTATGCCGACCATAAGGTTAGTGATGTGGCATTCATGGTCGGTGAGCGGGTGTTGCTTCGAGTGTCGCCTTTGAAGGGCGTGATGAGATTTGAGAAGAAGGGCAACCTAAGCCGTAGATTCATTGGTCTTTTCTAGATTCTTGATCGAGTGGGAGAGGTGGCTTATAGACTTGCATTACCGCCGAGCTTATCAACTATGCCTCCAGTGTTTCTTATGTCCATGCTTCAGAAGTATCACGACGATCCATCCCACGTGTTAGACTTCAACACTGTCCGTTTGGACAAGGACTTGTCTTATGTGGAAGAGCTAATAGCTATTCTATACAGGCATGTTCGTCAGTTGAAATCGAAGAGTTTAATTTCTATTCGTGTTCAGTGGAGAGGTCAGCTTGCTGAGGCAACTACCTGGGAGTCCGAGTCCGATATGCGGAGCCAATATCCCCATCTTTTCCCTGACTCAGGTACTTCTTTTCTATGTCCGTTCGAGGACGAAGGCTTGTTTTAGAGGTGGAGGATGTGATGACCCAAAAGGTCATCACTTGATTTACAAGTAAATTTTGTGTTTTGAGGCCTTAGAAGCCTCCTTTTCTCTCACCTCGATTTGCATGCATGGTCCGGGAGTATATCCAGAATGCTTTTATGCGGAAATTTGATTAAAATGCTAATTTGGCCTTTAAAATTTAATTTAAGTTGACTTCAATCAACATTTTGGGTAAACGGGCCCAGACCCATGATTTGACGGTCCCATAGGTCCATAGGAAAACATGGGACTTGGGCGTAGACCCGGAACTGAATTCCGAGGTCCCAAGCTCGAGAAATGAATTTTTGAAGAAAATTGTTTAACTGGAATTTTAAGAGTTTTTGGAAATTTAAATGTATTTGAAATTGATTGTATCGGGCCCGTGTCTTGGTTCTAGAGCTCGGTACAAGTCTTATATTATATTTAGGTTGAACCTGTAAAATTTGGTGAGAAACAGACTTGAAATGACGTGAATCGGACCCTCGGTTGTTAAAATTTGAACTTAAGAGTTCTTGAGATTCTTGTTTGATTTTAATGCTAAATTCGTCATTAAATGTGTTAATTTGGCAATTTGATCATACGAGTAAGTCCATATGATGTTTTTGAGTTAGTATGCATGTTCAGTTTGGAGCCCCAAGGGCTCGGGTCAGTTTTTTATAGGTTTCGGGATGTTTTTACACTTAGAATAGTTGCAGGTTTGCTGTCTCAGGTGCTCAGTGATTTTGTTCTTCGCGTTCGTGTGGATTCTCTTGCGAATGCATAAGACAAGTTCCTTAGGTCAGATTTTTTCATCGCGAACATGGAGCTCAGGATTCGAACGCGAAGCATTGGGGGGTTTACCCTTCGCGAACACGACCTGTCTACCGCGAACGCGAAGGCCAATTGGGTTGGGAACGCGAAGGTCAGGGGGGGCTAACCCTTCGCGAACACTGCAGGCCTCTCGCGAACGCTGCAGGCCTCTCGCGAATGCGAAGAATGCCTGTCCAGTGAATTAAAAATAGAACAAAAGAATGGGAATTTAGCCCATAACTTCTTATTTTCAAAACTAGAGAGCATTGGTGCGATTTTCAAAAGACAAGTTCTTCACTAAAGCATTAATATATGCTTCTAAACGTTTTTCTTTCGATTTCCCATTGCATTTCATCAATCTTCATCCAAAAATCTAGGGTTTTTATGGTAGAAATTGAGGATTTGGGTAGAGTTAGGGCTTTTTGAATAATTGGAATTTAGACCTTATTTTGGGGTCGGATTTCGAAACTAATTGCATATTTGGGCTCGTGGGTGAATGGTTGATCAGGTTTTGGTCCGAACCTCGAGTTTTGACCAAGCGGGCCCAGGGTCGATTTTTGACTTTTGGGGAAAATTGTAGAAAATCTATAATTTAGCATTAGGTATGAATTCCTTAGCATTTATTGATGTTGTTAAATTAATTTCTACTAAAATGTTTCTTCAAGCTGTTCTAATCAAATCCCAGTGGTGGTTATTGCTTTGGTTCCGATTTTATACTAACCTATGTATTATTAGACATTCTACAGCTTTATCTAGAAAATACTAATTAAGCTGAAGCACTACTAGCTAAATGAAATTATCACAACTAAGAGCTAATTTAACAACACAAATATTTGTTATCTGATTCTACTCCAACGCTGATGCTCGCTTGAAGAAACTAATTCAAGTTCATACCTCGACTAGATTTATAATAATTATACATGTGAGGCTATTAAACTAAAGTAGTAACTATATCATGAAATCAATTTCAGCATTTCAAATTGTTCTCTAAATCCGCAGATTAACAGCAATACACAGTCCAGTATAGTCCAGCAATATACAGTCCAATTTAGTGAACACATTCAGTCAACTGTTTACAAAAGCTCACTAGCAACACTCGACTACCCAAATAGAAATTAATTGAACTAGGCTATGACTAATGCATGAAGATAATCAGGATCAACAGGTGAAGAAACAACGAGATTTCATTCCAAACTTCTCAACATCACATATTACATCACCAAAGTTCGAGACATGTACCTGGAATACAAGGAAAAGAGTAGAAGCAGGGTATCAGCAACAGGAACAAGCAAAATTCGATCAACAGCCCAGCAACTTGGTTCAACAGTCCAGAATAAGTTTGAAATCAAGCAGAATCAGAAGAATCAACTACAAACCACTTGACTAACCCACTGAACTTGAAATTGAAATCCAAACTTCACACACACTTCAACAAATAACCCAATAACCCATTTGAATCAATCAGATCTATCCTACAATTGGTTCTAGAAGCTTAGTCTCGAACAGAAACACAAGGAGATTCGAACTATTTGAGCCTGAATGATCCAGATGATTGTATCAAAGGCTGAAACTGAAAATTGTTCTAAGGAAAGCAATCAAACAAATTATTTTTGATTTTTTTTTGTAATTTCTATAGTTTTTGGCTTGTTGAATTTGAATTTCTATTTTAGATCTGAAGAGATGAATGAATATTGTTTTTGGGGAGAATTCTATGGCTGAAAACTTGTGTTTCAAGGTAAAGGGGGCTGCCTTTATAGGCAAGGATAAGGCAGCCTCCCCATTTTCTGTTTTCCTTTTAGCCCTCCTTTATTTTCAATTTTTTGACTACTTAGTCCTTCCTTTACTGAGTTGTGTCACAAATTAGTACACCTATCTTTTGAATTTTCTCTTAAAATCCTCACCAAGAAGTTTCTAGGAGGTTCTACTTCAACCACTTGCAAGATTCCCCATTTGAACTCCCTATTCTTCCCTTACCCTTTCCCCTGAACTACCCAATTAAGCCAACTATACCCCTAACCCCTTTTAACCTAGATAAGCTAACACCAATTTTGAAAACCAACCAAACAAATCCTAGAATTGAACTAAAAAGGACATTAATGCTACCAATGAAAAACCAAGTAACACAATTGATCAGCCAAATTGACTTTAAACAAATATTAACCTAATTAACCTAATTAGCTTGACATTTAACTCTAAACAACTGGAAATCCTAAAACTAACACAGCAATAAAACAGATCCAAAATGAGGCCAACTATGAAGATTAATCGACTAAAATTAAAACAACACAATGGCAATTGAACCTAGAATCTCGCTACTGAAATCAATGAACAAACTATTAAAACGTACTAATCACATGGTGAAGAACAAATAAGACCTAAATTGAAATTCTTAATCAGCACAACCTAGAAGAAGTCTAAATAAAACCAACAATAACAGGAATGAAAAAATGAAAACGGAGAAGGAAAGCAGAAACATGGACTCACTGGTTTTTGTTTGCCTCATGGCTGATTGACCTCGAATTTGGCTTTCAGTTAATGTGGCATGTTTATTTCGTCTGAAATAAACATGTAATATCAACTTAAAGTCAATCGAGCATTCGAATCCCCAAAATAGCCTCGACTTCAAAAAACCTAGATTAACGATTCGACAAGTTTCGGTGGTGTTTGATGACAACCAAGTGGAGATTTGAGATGAGGGAGGGAAGGTGATTCAGTGGTGTAAATTTGAACTGGTTTGGACAAAGTTGTGTCTTGGCCGGAAAGTTTTGAATCAAGATTCGAAGAGAATGGCTAATGTTCGAGAGAATCGGATGGTGGATTTGGATAGAGGAGGTCGAGGAGAATCAGGGGTGTAACTTTGGGGTCGTGTGGAGGTGGCGGCGCCGTGCACGGTGGTGGCGGCACCTAGGGTTTCCAAGACTTGGGGATTTTGATAGGGATTTGGAGGATTTCGAGTATAGATATAGAAAGAGGGAGGAGTGAATGGTACGTGGTGTGATTTTTGGGTTGTTTGGTGGTTGGCCGTCGTGGATGATTTCCGGCGGCGACATGCGGTGGTGTTACGGGGTTTGTGACTGGGTGCATTTGGGACGATGAAATGGGGGGGGGGGTGATTCCGACCATCTTATATTTATTAATTATAGCTTCACAGCCGTTGATCCCTTAAACCTAGATGGCTAGGATTCAACGACTACTAAACGATGTCGTTTAGGTGGGGGAAGGGGCTGGACTGGGTCTGGGGGTGTTGGGCTTGGGATGTGGACGGGTATGGGGTCAAATTTGGGCCTGAAGGGGTGGGTTTTAAGGGAGAACATTTGGGCTAGCCTCAGATTTGGCCCAAATTACATTAGCCTATGTTTTTCTTCATTTTCTTTATTAATTCCTTTTCTTTGTTTTCTTCTTTTTGTTTTTGTTTTTATTTATTTATTTATTTTTTGTATTTCAAATTGTATTTTTTCTGATTTTACTGGAATACAAAAAATTAAAACAAAACCTAGTTAATTCCTATAAAATTGATTAAATCCTATTTAATAGTAAAATCATGACGAATTCAATAATTGTCAAATAAAAAAATGCAAAAATGGATTATTCTTGTCATTTTCTTTATATTATGTTCTAAGAACAACTTAATCCCTAATTAGTCCTTAACTACGAAATTGAATCCTAAATGCAAATGCCTAACGTATTTTTTATATTTTCATATGAATTAAAATGCACAAATAAAATGCAAATGCAAACAATTAGCAGAAAATGACACAAAATTTACAAAAGTGTAAAATAATGATAGAAAAGTTATTTTGTTTTAATTTTTGGGAATAATTCATATATATGGCAAAAATCACATGCTCACAGCTGCCCCTCTTTGTCCGAAAACACGAAGAGTTTTCGTGCAAAGAAAAATGAGCAGAAACGAGCGATTTTTGCCCGTTTGAATATTGCGTGTGAAGCATTTTTGAAAAGTTTGACCGCACCCCGCTTCAAAGATTGCCTACATATCCTTGGCTAAAAAGGAATCAGGTCAGTGTAGTTCGGGAATGTCTGGTAGCTGGGACTACCATGAGCTGTGATTTTACTATTGTTGTTGCTGCTACTGCTTGCTGACCTCCCTTATTACACCGTGTTCAAATAAAAAGAAGCTAGCCTAAGATATGATCTATGAATTATAAAAGGGTCCTATCTATTTCTTCTAACTTGCTCTTGTGTTGCTTTGAACTTGTACTCTGGCATTGTTGCCTTGTATTGTGATCGGAGATGTTTTGCCATTCCTCCGAGTGATGCTTGACTGCTGAAGTTTGAAATGTGTGCCTCTATTCTCCAGGCGGGCTCCTGATTGCTGACGCTTGGAAATTATTCCCTTGTTCTTCAGGTAGGCTCCTGACTGCAATAAAATAGACAAACAAAGAAAATTTTCTGTCCCAGTTTGGTAACTGGGTACAGCATGTTATCAAATATTAAAAATTAAAAGCTAAAATTTGAATTGCACTTCCCTTGTTCTCCAGGTGGGCGCTTGACTGCTGAAACTTGAAAAGTATTCCCTTGTTCTCCAGGTGGGCTGCTGATTGCTGAACTTGAAAAGTATTCCCTTGTTCTCCAGGTGGGCTCCTGACTGCAATGACATAACAAACAAAGAAAATTTTCTGCCCTAGTTTGGTGACTGGGTAGACTTGTGAGTTGTTACCTAAGCTATTGATACGATGTTGAGAGCAAAACTAAAGACTTGATTGGCATGTTCGTCCATTGTGAGTAAAACCATTTGACTAAGATTTTTATCCTAGGAGAAAATTCATTAAACTAGGTTTCTGTTATTATCTTTCATCAGACTAAAAATGTGAAAAGCAATGGCAGCATTTTATACATACTAGCAAGATAGTCAAGGGCAAAGGTGTGAGAAACTTCCCTTTTGTCTGCTTTCCTCTTCTTCCTTTTATTCCTTTCATTTCCTTCCTATTATTGCACCGACTTTCTTGCACTGCTTTTGTTCCTGTTTCAAACAAAGAAAACCTGTCAATTTAAAATGGGGTGGTTGGTTTGTGGTCTTGAACTTTGAGGGTGGCTGCCCCTTCGCTTCCCAAGAAGATTGATGTCCACTTGAAGACCTTGCTTGTTTATGAACTAGACCCCTTTCTCTGTCATTTTCATCACATAATATGCCTCCTCCGTTCGGACCCGATATCCTCTATTTGTTATATTGCATGGATTGGCATCTCCCCAACTTTTATTGTTCCTTCACTCGTCATGATAAATGATTTCCTTCTAAGATCTTGCTTGTTTATTGGACTAACCACTTCCCAGAAAATACCTCTTTTCGTCCAAACCCAATACCCTCTGTCTGTTGCACCGCTCATACCGACATTTGCCAAACCTTTGTGTTTCACATGGTCCCTAAAGCATGTTGATTGTTACCATCTTCAGTGTGCATGTTACTCTTTCTTGATCTAAACCACCGGCCCTGGCCTTGGGGTCTATCACCTTTGATTTCTGTTTTGCTTGTCACTGGTCTACCACCCTTTCGTCAATCCTACCACAGCCAATATCTTTGATCCATTCACCAAACCCCTTCCATCTTGTTGCATTGATCATGTATTGATACGTACAAAACCCTTGTATTTCACATGAGTCCCAAAGCATGTCAGTTGCATCCCACTCAAGATGTATGTTGCTCTTTCTTGAATGAAGCCTTTGGTCCAGACCTTGAGGTCTACAACTCCCCTATTGGCTATGATAACTTTGACTTCTGTTTGGAAAGTCTTGCTCGTGACTGGTTTACCACCCTTTGTCAAGCATATCACAGGAAGTACCTTTGATCTGTTCAAACTAACCCTTCATCTGTTGCATTGTTCATGCATTGGTATATACCAAGCCTTTGCATTTTACAAAAATCCCAAAGCATGTTGATTGTTACCAACTCAGTGTGCCTGCTGTTCTTTCCTGACTTATGACAATTTGATGCGCTAACCAGATCCTGTTTTGTGTAATTAGAAAGCTGGTGGAAAATTTTGAAGTCATTTCTCACTTGTTATGACCAGACAGACTCAAGAGAAGGAAGTAAATGGGACAAAAGGAATATAATAGAAGGAAAATGAGAGAGATGGTTCCTAACAAGAAAACTACGAATTATAAACCTATCGGATGTGAATACCGGCTCTTATGACCTTGACATGCACCTGCGGCCTATTCTGTTTAGCAAATCTGATATTCAGCTCTCATTGTACCTTTTGCCGGTAAACATGGGCTTCAACGCTCCGCTTGCCCGATCTAATTCACAATCCTTATTCAACTTGTAGTGCCCGAAAGGTTTTCACCATCAAGCCTCTCTCATTTTGGCCTTTCTCTTAACTCACCATCGCCTTATGGTGCTTGTGAAGGTTTTCACCAATAAGACTCTCTCATTTTGATTTCTCTCAGCTTTCATCGCCTTATAGTGCCCGTGAGGGTTCTCATCAACAAGTCTCTCTCATTCTTCATTTCCCTCGTTTGGACGGAAGTGTTGCCCCTGATATGATTCACCTCTACTCGCTTGACTTGCCATCTCTCGAAGACCGATCTAAAGGTCTTTCTTTGGACCGTAATGTGGGCTTTTGGATAGGGTTAGAAAGAAAGGGTATCAAATGCTCAAAAAAAAATTAAATATGGGTTCAAAATTACAACTTTCGAAATCAGACTTCTCACAACAATCACAAATTCTGGCCCAGTTTCTTTCTTGGGGATGTTTTGGATTTTATTTAGGTGTGACTGAACCTCAGAGAGAGGCTGCCTACGTGCCCTTTCGGGATCAAGTCAAACGTAGTTCAAGCGACTACTTTTGTTGTGGTGATATTTCCTTTCTTCCACTTTATTTTCCTTTCTTTTCATTTCTTTTTTTTCCTTCTCTTTTCTTTTTTTTTTATTTTCCTTTCCTTTTTTTTCTTTTCTTTTTCTTTTCTCTTCTTTTTCTTTTGTTTTCTACTTTTTTTTCTTTTCTATTTCACTATTTTTCTCTTGTTTCTTCACTTACTTTCCCCGCTCGGGCTTATGAGTTTTATTATTGATTCCAAAAGAGGGGTATGAAAGAAAATAACTGAGGCTCAAAGGGGTAGCAAAGGATAAAGTGTTTGGATAGCAGAACAAAATGCCTTCGTCATTCCAATCTCCAAAACATGCCAAGTACAAACTACACAATTAAACATGCCGAGGAAAACACACATAATACATTTTGATTGATTCACATATTTGCCTTCTGTATTTATCAATTACCCAACATCATTGGACAATAACCACGGTACCACGAACGCTCCCTGTAACTTGGGGCAAACTTGCCTTTGGTTTCAAGCCGATGCGGCATGATACATTTATGTTCTATCGGCTCCCAGTTTCACACAATTTGGGCTCGAAGTGATCTCAAAATGCCCTTACTTATTTCCCTCGAATGTCCTTACATCTTCAATATTGTTTCGTTGTTTCATTACTAAACTGACTTTTAAAAAACCAGGCTGAGAATTAGGCGTGCATGTCATGTCACTAGAACCACATGAAAAGAATTGTAAAAGGAGAAGGGGACCAAATAAAATGACTATAAATGGCAGGAAATAGAGAATTGCATTGGACTGACGGTGAAAGGGTTTAAATAACAAAACAAGCAAACCAGACTAGAGTTACAACCCTCAAACAAACCTAGACAGCACTACACAAGCTACTACGACTAGGCAAACAAGGCAAAGTGAAAGGATAGAAGGGTTTGATTCACAAGACAATATTCAGATTACCACCCTGAAATAACCCGGACAACAGAAATGACAACAAAATAAACCACCAAAACTCCAAGAGATGGAGCGTCTTCCTAATCACCAAGCACGGCGTCTTAGCCACTGAATTTCACACCAAGACTGCTGGAATTTTCACAAGTCTTCATCACGTTGTTCTGAGCAAACTGCTTCTGGGTTTCTTCTGCCGGCTCATTCTCAAGATCAATCATACCTACCATATGCGTCTCATTATGCACAGGAGATGAACTTTGGCCAGTGTTTGCTGCATCTGGACTTTGCACGACAATGTTACCTGCATCAATAAGCTTCTAAATTGCATTCTTCAGATTCCAACATTTCTCTATGTCGTGCCCCAGGGCACCTGAGCAGTATACGCACTTTTGAGAAGGATTGAACTTCTTTGGAGGATGGTTCGACGCTTTTATCTGAATCAGCTTCAACATGTCCAGTGTCCTTAACCGCTGGAATAGACTGGTGTATGATTCTCCAAACGGAGTGAAGGTTTTCTTCTTCCGTAGCCTCACATTCTTAAATGCTTGATTGGGCCGAAAACCTGATCCGGGGTGTTTTTGGTAAGCTCGCGGGGGTAGATGGGCATTTTGAGGAGCTGGGTGCTGGGAATGTGATGTGCGACCTTGGGAGTTCTGTGCACAAGGATAACCACGGGGACAATGTCAAGGCTGGAAGTGTTGATCAAGAAGACCTATCGGATCGTCTTTTCTGTTCCTTTTTCTTCCGACCAAGCTTACTGGTACGTTTTGAATGGATTCCAGACAGCTCACGATTTTGCCTGGCTTGATTCCTTCTTCTACTAGCTCCCCCAATTTTAACACATTGTTGAAAGGCTTTCCCAGGGCCGGGATCAAATGATTGTAGTAGGTGGGCCCCTGGGCCTGTAGAAAAAGCTTAACCATTTTTTCTTCGCTGATCGGGGGACTGACTTGAGCAGTTTGCTCCCTCCATCTGAGCCCAAACTCATTGAAGCTTTCCTCCGGCCTCTTTTCCATCTTAGATAGCGAGGTGCGGTCTGGGGTAACACTTGATTTGCATTGAAAGTATCAGACAAAGTCTTGAGCCATGTCGCCCAATGTAAACCACACATCAACATCTTGACGGTTATGCCAGTCCAAAGCTGCCCCAGTTAGGCTTTCACTGAAATATGCCATCATCAAATCATCTTTCTCTCCAACAATCCTCATTTCGTTGCAATAGACTCTCAGGTGGGCCACCGGATCTCCACGCCCATCGTACAAGTTAAATTTTGGTACTTTGAACCCTGCGGGCATGCTGCCCTGGCCGTCCACTCCTCGCTTGTCCCTGAAGGACTATTCTGTGCTTTTCAACTTCCTGGGTACCCCATCTCACCTTTCTCTTCCTGTAACCTTTTCATTTCTAGCATGAAGCTAATCCCGGTAGCTCTTCTTGTAGGGATCAGGGCCCTTGTAGGCAACATCTGAGGGGTGATATTGGGCATTGTGAGCTTTGAGTGGGTGTTCGTTATTTGGGGTAGTGGATATGACATGAGAGTAATTTTGGGGAGATGTAACTGGAGGATGAGTGATGGAGTTACTAGGGTAGTTAGGAAAATTGTGGTAAGCGGGCGTATCTGGGGAATGTGGAGGATCATCTGGCATTGTGTTGGGAGTTTGGGTAAGGACAGTATTCGAAAAATTGGGTGGCAGGGGTGGTGCCTTCCCAATCATCCAGGCCTGATACATGTCCGCCATGTGTTGTCTTAATATCCGCACCTCTTTAGCCAACCCGTTATCCCGTTCAACCAACTGATGTCGGGCACTGGTATCAACCAACTCAGTTCTATTGTTGTTTGCCATTGCCTTTTGTCCCTGTGTTGTAAAGAGAGTTACCACTTTGAAACCACAGACCAACCACCTTTCTGAAATGACATGACAAAATGAAACCACCACGTTAGCGTTAGGGCATTTAACACATTGGTAACGGCTTTTGATCGGTCGCATGCATTATCCCGGCTTTTCCCTTATTTCCAATTGTAAACTTTCTCTTCCTCTATTTTTATTCTTTTCCCTCTTATTTTTTTTCTTTTTTTCACTCTTGCCTTTATCTTCTTTTATTCCTATTTTCTTACTTTCTTGAATTTTCTTTTCTTTTTGCCCTTTTTGCGATTTTGCCTCTCTTTTCCTTTTTCCTTTTTCCCTTTGGTTATGGTCAAATCCTACGAGGATCGCTTACGTATCATGACCCCGCATGAATCAGACCGAGCGTAGTTCTTGCACATAAGTACAAAATTAAATGTAATAAATAAAGAAACAATTTTTGGGAATTTTCAAATTTTCATTAATAACAACTGCGATTACAAAAACTACTAAACTATTTGTTTTTTTTTGTTTCAAAAAGGAAAGTACAAAACAGACTCAAAAATAAAATACAAACTCGATGACTAGGGATCACAACTTCAAATCCTAGGGTCCACGGGGCATCACTCGGCATTGCCATGGGCCTGCGCAAGACTGAGAAGGTTTCAATGTCAGCTGTGACTATTTAAAGGAAAGTGGCCATGTAATGGATTATTTTGACTTAAAAAGCAAAATGGCTATTTTTCAAAAAATTTTATTTAAGAAAACAAAGAGTCGGTTTTGCGAATACGACCTTTCAGCACTTCCGAAAGGGATATTTTAAGGCTGTGCCCACAAACCGTTTAAAAATGACTAAGGGTGGCTGTTCTTGCAAAAACAGTCTTCTGGCGCCCTTTTGGGGACATTCGGCTTATTTTTTAAACAAGAATGGCGTCACCCGACTTATTGGATAAAAATTAAAATTTTGGCATTTTTGGCTATTTTTGCAAAAGGGATGGTTGGACCCGATGAGGGTTGCCTACGTACCTCACATCCGGTGAGAATCAAACCAGCGTAGTTCGGGCGAATAAACTAACTATTTCGGAAAACAATACTCTTTTTGTATTATTATTTTTTCAACACACTATTTGAAAATAAAACCCTTTAGTTTTTTTTTCTTTTTCTTGACCAATAAAGCAAACCATTTTTTTTGAAACCAAATTTCCTTTTCTCTTTTCTTCATTTTTTTTCATTTTTCTCAAAAATTCGGTAGAGTTTCGACACTATTTTGACATTGGTTGTTTTTCTAAAACAGGTAATTAACTCTCTACACTGCTATTTCTCTCTTTTTTCAATTTTTTCAAATATTCAAGCCGGTCAGCATGCGAATCCGAGACAAATAGATGTACATGCAACACATATGATGCATCAGGGTGGTGTTTTTCATGTCCGGTTACCTGTCCTAGACGGACCCAACCCCTGTGTTGAGTCCCCTAAGTCATATGCATGTGATGCAGATAAGCGCTCCTACTAGGGATCTGACATGGATTCAAGTCATTCTAAGTTCAAAACCTGGGTATGTGTTCTAGACTGTGTACCCGAGCGGACAACTCGAGTCAAGGAGGGGCTACGTACCGGGAACCAAAAGGCCATCCGACTTAGTAACTTGTCCGGCCTCTTTCTTATTTCAGGGTTGACACTAACAGAATAGGGAGTCTCAACCAGTAAGCACATCTCCGGAGGTGAGAAGAGAAGGGCTTCAACACAGTTTATATACAGTTCAGATAATATCAAAGCGGTAAAGCATTTAGCACGTTTAGCATGAAACATGTAGGAAAATCAGATAAAGCCGAACATAACAATTATTCTAAGCTCGAATTTTTAAACCCCGAACCGAAGTTCTAGGTTTGTTTCCCCAGCAGAGTCGCCAGAGCTGTCACACCTGCTTTTTCACTACACGCGCAAGGGCATAAAGGAGTTTTTCCACTTAAAGGACAATCAGAATGGGATCTATTATTATTTATTTAGAGTCACCACTTAGGAGATTAATGGTGTCCCAAGTCACCGGTTGAATCCCAAACCGAGGAAAAATATGACTCTATTAACAGTCCGCGAACCAGAAATCCGAGTAAGGAATTCTGTTAACCTGGGAGAAGGTGTTAGGCATTCCCGGGTTCCGTGGTTCTAGCATGGTCGCTTAACTGTCATAATTGATTTTATCTGATTTCAAAACATGTTCTAGCTTATGTGTTTTTTAATTTTGAACCGCTTTTTTATTATTATTATTTTTTACGAGAATTGCAACGTCGTGAAAATGCATCTTGAACCACGTCACATTAATGCACCCGTGGTTGTTGACACATTTCGACTCCGTTGAGATTTGGATTTGGGTCACATAAATGCGCACCCAAGTTTAATAAAGTAAATTATTAAAAGCGCGCCTAAAGAGATTATCGCGTTGTTATCTTTGGGGAAGGCCGTGAAACTCGCAAAACGGCCTATCCCGAAGTCTAAGTATTTTATTATAAATATTTATTGAGGGCCCCGCAATTTATGTATTTTGTTTGGCGAGGCTCGTCTCATTTCTTATTTAAAAGGAAAACCTAAAGGTGACTATGATTTTCTATTTTTATCTCTAAAAAATACAGAAAAAGCCCTAACTAATTAAAGTATTTGGGGAAGACAAATCCTCATGAGTCAATCTCAACTCAGTAAGTCCGATAACATAATAGGTAACAACAAAGCCTTAGCAATTCGTTTGAAACTATCAGATTATATTTCATATAAACAATTGGACAACTATAGACCTGGGACCAAGCCCAAACGTATACGTACAGTAGAATAGGACCTGGGCCACTCAATAAGGTTTTTAAACCTTTACCTTGTACAGATGAACCCAATCCACCACATTAACCAATCTTCTATTCAATTTGCACCGTTTCTACTAAAATGTTTCTTCAAGCTGTTCTAATCGAATCCCAGTGGTGGTTATTGCTTTAGTTCCGATTTTATACTAACCAATGTATTATTAGACGTTCTACTGCTTTATCCAGAAAATGTTGATTAAGCTGAAGCACTACTAGCTAAATGAAATTATCACATCTAAGAGCTAATTTAACAACACAAATATTTGTTATCTGATTCTACTCCAACGCTGATGCTCGCTTGAAGAAACTAATTCAAGTTCATACCTCGACTAGATTCATAATAATTATACATGTGAGGCTATTAAACTAAAGTAGTAACTATATCATGAAATCAATTTCAGCATTCCAAATTGTTCTCTAAATCCGCAGATTAACAGCAATACATAGTCTAGTATAGTCCAGCAATATACAGTCCAATGTAGTGAACACATTCAGTCAACTGCTTACAAAAACTTACTAGCAACACTCGACTACCCAAATAGAAATTAATTGAACTAGGCTATGTCTAATGCATGAAGATAATCAGGATCAGCTGGTGAAGAAACAACGAGATTTCATTCCAAACTTCTCAACATCACATATTACATCACCAAGGTTCGAGACATGTACCTGGAATACAAGGAAAAGAGTAGAAGCAGGGGATCAGCAACAGGAACAAGCAAAATTCGATCAACAGCCCAGCAACTTGGTTCAACAGTCCAGAATGAATATTATGGTTGAAAGAATATTGTTTTTTGGGGGGAATTCTATGGTTGAAAACTTGTGTTTCAAGGTAAAGGGGACTGCCTTTATAGGCAAGGATAAGGCAGCCTCCCCATTTTCTATTTTTCTTTTAGTCCTCCTTTATTTTCAACTTTTTGACTACTTAGTCCTTCCTTTACTGACGTGTGTCACAAGTTAGTACACCTATCTTTTGAATTTTCTCTTAAAATCCTCACCTAGAAGCTTCTAGGAGGTTCTACTTCAACCACTTCCAAGATTCCCCATTTGAACTCCCTATTCTGCCCTTACCCTTTTCCCTGAACTACCCAATTAAGCCAACTATACCCCTAACCGCTTTTAACCTATATAAACTAATAGCAATTCTGAAAATCAACCAAACAAATCCTAGAATTGAACTAAAAAGGACATTAATGCTATAAATGAAAAATCAAGTAACACAATTGATCAACCAAATAGACTTTAAACAAATATTAACCTAATTAACCTAATTAGCTTGACATTTAACTCTAAACAACTGGAAATCCTAAAACTAACACAACAATAAAACAGATCCAAAATGAGGCCAACTATGAAGATTAATCGACTAAAATTCAAACAACACAATGACAGTTGAACCTAGAATCTCGCTACTGAAATCAATGAACAAACCACTAAAACGTACTAATCACATGGTGAAGAACATATAAGACCTAAATTGAATTTCTTAATCAACACATCCTCACAGAATTCTAAATAAAACCAACAATAATAGGAATGAAAAAAATGAAAACGGATAAGGCAAGCAGAAATATGGACCCACTGATTTTTGTCCTCCTCATGGCTGATTGACCTCGAATTGGCTTTCAGTTAATGTGGCATGTTTATTTCGTCTGAAATAAATATGTAATATCAACTTAAAATCAATCGAGCATTCAAATCCCCAAAACAGCCTCGACTTCAAAAAACCTAGATTAACGATTCGACGAGTTTCAGTGGTGTTTGATGACAACCAAGTGGAGATTTGAGATGAGGGAGGGAAGGTGATTCAGTGGTGTAAATTTGAACCAGTTTGGACAAAGTTGTGCCTTGGCCGGAAAGTTTCGAATTAAGATTCAAAGAGAATGGCTAATGTTCGAGAGAAACAGACGATGGATTTGGATAGAGGAGGTCGAGGAGAATCAGGGGTGTAACTTTGGGGTCGTGTGGAGGTGGGGCGGCGGCGCCTAGAGTTTCCAAGACTTGGGGATTTTGACGGGGATTTGGAGGATTTAGAGTATAGATAATGAAAAAGGGAAGAGTGAATGGTACGTGGTGTGATTTTTGGGTCGTTTGGTGGTTAGCCGCCGCCATGGACGATTTCCAGCGATGGCATACGGTAGTGTTACAGGGTTTGTGACTGGGTACATTTGAGACGATGGAACGGGGGTTGGGGGGGAGATAATTCCGACCATCTTATATTTATTAATCATAGCTTCACAGCCGTTGATCCCTTAAACCTAGACGGCTAGGATTCAACGATTACTAAATGATGTCTTTTAGGTGGGGGAAGGGGCTGGACCAGGTATGGGGGTGTTGGGCTTGGGATGTGGATGGGTATGGGGACAAATTTGGGCCTGAAGGGGTGGTTTTTAAGGGAGAACGTTTGGGCTAGCCTCATATTTGGCCCAAATTACATTAGCCTATGTTTTTCATCATTTTCTTTATTAATTCCTTTTCTTTGTTTTCTTCTTTTTGTTTTAGTTTTTATTTATTTATTTATTGTATTTCAAATTGTATTTTTTCTGATTTTACTAGAATACAAAAAATTAAAACGAAACCTAATTAATTCCTACAAAATTGATTAAATCATATTTAATAGTAAAATCATGACGAATTCAACAATTGTCAACTAAAAAATGCAAAAATGGACTATTCTTGTCATTTTCTTTATATTATGTTCTAAAAACAGCTTAACCCCTAATTAGTCCTTAACTACAAAATTGAATCCTAAATGCAAATGCCAAACATATTTTTTTTATTTTTCATATGAATTAAAATGCACAAATAAAATGCAAACAATTAGCAGAAAATGACACAAAATTCACAAAAGTGTAAAATAATGAAAGAAAAGTTATTTTGTTTGAATATTTGGGAATAATTCATATATAGAGCAAAAATCACATGCTCACAAGGATGAGAGTAAAAGCACGAATGGTGATGCCATGCACTTGTCTTTGATTTCCTTATTCTTGCTTACAGTTGAATTTTTTTATTCCTTTCACTTCTTTACTGAGATTTGTTTGTACATGATATTCCGTGCAACATGTTTTCCCTTCCCATCTTTAACTGCTAGTTTCTGTCATTATTACTTGTTGTATATAATATAACTGCACAGGTTTATTTGGTACTCTTATCCTAGCCTCGTCACTGCTTTGTCGAGGTTAGGCTAGGCACTTAGCAACACATGTGGTCGGTTATGCTAATACTACACTCTGTACTGTGTGCAGATCCCGGTGCTATAGCTTTTGGACCACAGTGAGGTTACTGCCTTCAGTCCATCAGGCGACCGGAGGTAGTCATGCAGGCGTCCGTAGGCTTTGGCGTCTCCTTCTATCTTTCCATTCTATTTCTTTTATGTATTTCAGAGACAAGTTTGTATTTATCTTTCAGACCACTATTTGTAGTACTCGTAGATAGTCCGTGACATCGTGACACCAAATTTTGGGTAGAGTTGAATGTTGGATTCTGCACTAGTATATGGTTAAACTATTGGTATTCGCCTTTCACATTTCTGTTTATTATAATTATTCCGCTATTAATCACCTATTAGATTGAACTATTAAAAAGGCTAAGTAAAAAGGTTAATAAATCTATAACACTCCATTTGCCTAGCTTTCATGGGTAGGCACCATCACGACTCCCGAGGGTGGGAAATCCGGGTCGTGACTGGCACACACACTAGTAGACTTATGGTTTTGGTTTTATTTCTATGGTCATGACTTCACTCAGCTGCTTTTGTTTTAATTAATTATTTTGAACCCGTTATTTATTAAATCCTTTAAATTAAGGAAAGTTATTTACATAGCGAAATTATTAAAAATGGAAAATTACTAGATTGTTCACTGTTGGCTTGCCTAGCAACGGTGTTGGGAGCTATCACGGCCTATAATAGAGTTGGGTCGTGATAATATGGTATCAGAGCACTAGGTTCACGTAGGTCTCACAAGTTATGGGCAGGCCTAATATAGTCTTGCAGATCTGTGCGACGTCCGTACTTGTCTTTGATAGGCTATAGGGTGTTAGGAAACTACTCTTTATTCATCTCCTATCATGTGGTTTATGGTATAGTAAGTTCTTTGTTATTGTCTCACAAATTGTGAGAACATGCATGACGGACATTCTAGACCCGGGAGGAGCTGCTTCCCATGTTGCTAAAGACAGTGGCATAGGCCGGGGCAGGGCACCCGCCCGAGGTAGGGGACGAGGAAATCCTAGAGTTTCCCCAGTTGCACCACTAACGAATCTAGTGGAGGATCCCATTATGGAGAAGTAGGGCGAGGTAGTTGCAGCAGAGCCAACTCCAGTTGATTTCATGTCAGCACCGACTTTCAGGAGGGTATAGGTCGTATGCTACGATTTATTGATACTATGACCCAGGCTAGTTTATTTCCAGAAGACCCAATCACATCATAGGTGGGAGGGGGAGCATAGAACCTTACTACTCAGGCTCCTGGACATGCATATTCTGTTTATCAAACTCTAGGCACACTACCTGTGAGCGGGGCCCAGCCAGTAGTAGCAAATGTCCTTGAGCATAGACCAGCTGCAGCCGGTGAGTCGCAAAAGCAATTGGACAGATAGACTAGGCTACACCCTCCTGCCTTTGGAGGTGAGCGACATGAGGATCCCAAAGACTTCATTGATTTGTTCAGGGACAAACTGCACAATATGAGGATATTAGAGTCCCATGGGGTGGATTTCACTACTTTCTAGTTGGAGGGCAGGGCCCGTAGGTGATGGCAGTCTTATCTTCTTGGAAGAACAGTAGGTTCTCTTCCCATGACTTGGGACCAATTTACACACCTATTCTTGGATAGGTATATTCTAAACTCTCAGAAGGAAGAGTTGTGATTCCAGTTTGAGCAACTGCAGCTAGGGCCAGATATGAGTGATCGATTATGAGGTGAGATTATTTAAGTTGTCTTGACATAACCTTATGATACTTCCTACTGAGGTGGAGCGAGTGCGGAGGTTTGTTGCAGGTTTACACTCAGGTATTCATGCTACTATGGACCGGGAGGTTGAGATAGGGACTTCTTATCAGCTAGTAGTGGAGATAGCTCAAAGGGTTAAGGGTTACCATTATAGAGGTTGAGAGCAGATGCATAGGATAAGAGGGTCCGTTATTATAAAGTAGGGGCACCCCGGCTAAGGGCCTAGGTCAGTTTGGGAGAGTTCGGCCTAGGTCCATATTTCCAGCACCACTACTTTTTCTGAGTGCTCCGGCGCGACCCTATTTCAACGCCATGCTAAAGAGTTCTTGCTGCCCACCATCCATTCAGGGTTCTTCTAGTGGGTACTCAGGCCATTAGGGTTCTTTCGGCGCCTACTTTAGTGCCATGCCAGAGAGTTTATACTGCCACTAGCTATTTAGGGTTCTTTCAGTGGGTATTTAGGCAATCAAGGTCAGATTTTTTGACAGTAGATCACCGCACCGAGAGTTTGTTTTGAGTATAGAGATCTCAGTCATGTACGGAGATTCTTCCCCAAGCTTTGGTGCATGGTAGTGTAGTAGGGCCAACAACCAATAATTACAGCACCAGTTGTCCGACCACCTAGAGGCCGAGGGAATACGGGTAGGGGCTCTTCTAGTGGTGAAGTCCGGGCAAGGGGAGGTCAGCTAGCTACCGTTCGGTTAAGCGGAGGACAGCCAGCTGACCCTCCAGCCTGGTTTTATAACTTTTTGCAGATGCCGTGATCACATTATATCTGTTTGCAATAGGGATGCTTTGGTATTATTTGATCCAGGTTCTACCTATTCATATGTGTCATCTCTGTTTTCTTATCTCCTGGATATTCCTCATGAGTGCTTGGTCACTCCTATTTATGTATCCACTCCTATGAGCGATTCTGTCATTGTGGATCGGATCTATCGATCTCATGTGGTTACATTGTGTAGTTACGTGACTAGATCAGACCTTTTGTTGATTGATATGACCAACTTTGAGGTCATCCTCGACATGGATTGGCTATTCCCATAGCACGCCATCCTTGATTTCCATGCCAAGACTATTACTTTAACGATGCTAGAGTTGTCGAGATTGGAGTGGAAGAGTTCATCTGTCAGTACATCTATCGGGTCATCTCCTTTTTGAATGCTCGACATATGGTCGAGAAAGGTTGCTTTACTTATCTAGCTTATGTTTGGTATACTACCGCATAGACTCCGGCTATTGATTTAGTAACAATAGTCCGGGAGTTCTTTGATATGTTTCTTCCGACCTTCCAGACATGCGACCGGATCGTGATATTGATCTATGTATTGACTTAGCTGTAGGTACCCAGCCTATATCTATCCCACCGTGCCATATAACTCCAAAACAGTTGAAGGAGTTAAGGATCATCTTGAGGAGTTGCTAACAGAGGGGTTTGTCAGACCTAGTGTATCACCTTGGGGTGCATCGGTGTTATTTGAAACATGGGACTATGCGAATATGCATTGGTTACCGCTAGTTGAACAAAGTTACCATTAATAAGAAGTACCTATTACTGCATATTGATGATCTGTTTGACCAATTGCAGGATTTTACGATGATCTCTAAGATCGACTTGAGATCAGGGTACCATCAATTGAAGATTTGGGGCTCGAATGTTCCGAAGACTGCTTTCCGTACTAGATATGGCCATTATGAGTTTCTAGTGATGTACTTTGGCTTGACTAATGCACCAACGACGTTTATGGATTTGATGAAAAGGGTGTTCAGGACTTATATTGATTCATTTATCATTGTCATCGTTGATGACATTTTGATCTACTCACGCAACATGAAGGATCACGGGCATAATGCTCCAGACCTTGCGAGAATAGAAGCTATATGCTAAGTTCTCCAAGTGTGAGTTTTGGATACTGTAGCATTCCTAGGGCATGTTGTATTATACGAGGGAATTTAAGTGGATCCCAAGAAGATTGAGGCAGTTCAGAGTGAGCCTCGTCCCAATTCAGCTACTAAGATGAGGAGCTTCTTGGAGTTAGCAGGTTATTATTGCCGATTTATGGAGAGCTTTACATCAATGGAAACACCTTTGACAAGATTGACCCAGAAGAGTGCTCTGTTCTGTTGGTTCGATGATTGTGAGGCGAGCTTTCAGAAGCTCAAGAAAATTGTGACTACATAATCAATTCTAGTGCTGCCTTCCGATTTATGGATATATATGGTGTATTGTAATACTTCACAGGTTGGTTTGGGGTGTGTATTGATGCAAAAGGGGTGATCTATTGCATATGCTTCTCATTACCTGAAGATCCATGAGAAGAAATACCCTGTGCACTGTCGCGCCCACTTTTCCTCCCTTTTTAATAGGGAAGTCCGGGTTTCGACATTCATGGTGTATAATAACTCATTTCCTTTTGGGAATTTGGGTTTCGAAGAGTCTCCACTGAACAGATTATGGTGCGTTAGGTCACCCATAGCGATTAACTCTTGGATTGGTTTGCATTACCAGAGATTTATGGTAAGGGCTCGAAATAACCTTGAGGGGAAGGTGTTAGGCACCCCGTCTTGGTCCACAATGGTAGGTCCTGGCCGAACTTATACTTATGAACTAGTCCATTAAAAAATAAATAGTTTTAAACACATAATTACGAATAAGAGCAGGTTTTGGATATTACATGATTCAAATAATGAGACAAAGGAAAGACTTAAACAAATTGTATACATATGGAAAGTAAAGGGAATTTGGGAAGGAGGGGTCCTAGGTTGGTTAGCCTACAGGATCACCCCACACAATGCCCGGTCAACACTCCTCAATGAGGTGCTACACGTGATATTAGCGCGTAGTCATCATATCCCTTTCCACCTAATTCCCCCCTTGGTCGTAGCTTAAAGTGTTCTAGCAACCTTGACAATGTCCTATGCGTGCACTACCCGTCCCTTCTTCGTGGCCCTGGAGGTATTTTAGGACCTCTATTATTTGGACATTTCTAGACTTTCCTAGGTTTTAAAGGATAAAAATCTAGGCATCAATCAAGAATACTTAGGACTACATTTAAGGAACAAGTTATGGGTGCAAGGCCCCGTGAAATCCATACTCGAAAACCCAGATCCCGTGGTGCCAAGTTAGGAGCATGTGTTAGCAATTCATAAATATTCGCGGACCTTTTTGGATTAAATAATGCATTAAAAAGTCAAGAATAAGTTTCCAGAAAAATGCAAGAAAAGCGGTCCAGAATGCGGCCGTAAATTAGGAATGCGGACCGCATATCTGCCGCAGAGTGAGTCAGAATGTTGGTTAAAATTGAAGTCAGTTATACGGTCGAAATGCGGTTGCATAATCAAAATGCGGACCGCATAGTCGTCTCATATTTTCCTTTGAATTTTGCGAGGGTCAGTTCTGCGGTGCACCTTGCGATCGCAGAACATGAATGCGGACCGCATTCTTACCGCAAACTCAGTCAGAGTGTCCAGTTTCTAGGGTGCATTTTGCAGTCCATTATGCGGACCGCATGTTTATTCTACGATATCAAATGCGATCGCATATTTGACTCGGGGCTCCAATTTTTTAATTTTTAACCCGACTTCCATATCGATATATTTCTCATTTTAAGCATTATTCTGAGCATTTCTAGAGGGAGAGAGAGGGTTCTTAGAGAGGAAAAGTCTCCCCATCAAATTACTCCATAAGATATGGCTAAATCCTTGAAGAAAATCAAGTGAAGACCCCTAGACATTCATCTCAAGAGGTAATACTTCATCACCCCAACTCTTGTTTGTTTTATTCTCAGATATAAGGGGTCACTAATGAGGTTATTCATAGGTATAATAATGGATTCCTTGCATGCATGTTAAACTTTAGAGTAGTGGGAGGTGGTGAATTAAAGAGGGGTACAAAGTGATATAAATTGCTCTCAAAAAGGGCCTAAGATCATATTGCACCTCTAGGGTTTGTCAATATGCTTGAACCAAGCTAGATCTAAATCTCATCTCTAATTCTTGATTTAATTTGTAATTTTTACTCAATAGATCGAAGTGCTCAGAGTTCCAGAAATTTGTAAAAGAGTAAGGAAAGCTTTATTGAGGTATGTATGGCTAAAACCCCTATTAGAAATTGAGCTCCGTTGTCATTTACGAAAGTATGGTAAGAGTTGAATTAGCTAGTGTATTGATTGTTATTACGCATTAATTGATTTGCATATATCTATACATATTCGTGAAGGATGTGCCTCAAAGTAAATAATGTGCCAATCTTGACAATTAGATAATGATGAAAAGTACAGTTATGTGTTGAAATACTTGGGCTATAAGCCAACATTGAAACAAAGAATTATTCATGCTAGCTATGTGCTCACTTACCTGCGATTGCAATTTGAATTATCTTTGATATATGTGCCTATGATCACAACTCGTAAAATGAATATTGAAAAGGGAAAACGATGTGGTGATGGTGGCCATGAGTGCCTAGGAATTGTTATGATATGTGTGGTATAAAGATTTAAAGGTGTTGACTAATGAGAATGGAGTAATGCCTCCAATGAGGTGACCTCGCCGATTGGGTCGTGATCGGACACCATGCCGCACACATGGTGGTAACGTGCTGATATTGGATTCCGGATAAGGGAAATGAAATATTGATTGAGAGTAATGCCTCCAATGAGGTGACCTAACCAGTCGGGTCGTGATCGGACTCCGCTTGAGATGGCAGTGGTAATGAGAACAGTGGTGAACACGTGACAGAAATACCCTAATCTATGTTGTGGAAATTGTATGAAAGATTATATGAATTGCTTATTTGATTTGCCCATATTATTTGCTTGTATCTGTTTGATAGTTCTTTCTAGTAAAATGGTGTTTAGTTATACATACCAGTACAATTCAAATGTACTGATGTCCCTTTTGCCGGGGGCGTTACATTCGTGTTGTGATTGTAGGTGGTTCTATAGCAGGCACTCCAGTCCACTGGCATTAGCACCTCCTCCACTTTCCGTCAACTGTATTGGTGATCCCCTTTCCCCTCGGGGCCCTGTGTGGCTTATGCCACTGTTCTTCCCGGAGTCTTGTTTTTATATTTGTGTAAGATATAGCTAGAGCCTTGTTGCCGACATTTCTGTATTATTCTTCAGTTATATTTAGAGGCTCCGTAGACAGGTTGTGGGTAGTGTCGGGTATTGGAAATTAAAATAGAAATATTGATGTTTGGCAATGATGTATATAACTTGTAATACCCTTAAAGTGGCGAAATGAAGTTGCGAATGAAAATGAAATGGAAGTCGTTAATTATATGTTGATAGAATTTGATTAATGGAGTCTATCCCTTATTTAATTATGAGTTGGGTTGGGTATTATGTATGANTAAGTTGGAGGCTATTCAGACATTTAGGAATTTCACCCTTCTTTGATACTCCAATCGTGCAATAAAGCTCAAGTTAGGGAGCTAATTTTCTCTCTAGGTCTTATTCTCAAGATTGGTAACCTTGATGCCATGATCTGCGAATTTGAAGCATATAGGGAGGGATTGATCCCACCATTGAGTCCGAGTGGATTGCCTAAGGACTTGTTAGGAGAATGTATTGAGATATGGATAGATTGGCAAAATATTTCGCTAAGAAGGGAGCGTCCTTGTCCTTATTGATATCTCTGCACCATCAGATCATGTGGTATATCAGCATGTTACCTACGTACATTAGAGATGTGGAGACGAGGGGTATCGATTAAGCTATTTCCCTACCAACCTAACGTCGTTAAGTGAGTTAAATCAGAATTTCTACTTATTGTATATGTACATCCATATTGAAGAGTTCTCATAAATATGGTCATAACAAGGTGTTGAATAACAAAACATTGCGTGTATCAACTCTTTTGAATGAGATGCACTATTCGTGAACCTCTCTATTATGGATTCTCTTATTTACATTCTTGTGGAATTAAGTTCTATAATTATGCCCTTGAATTGAGTTATAACTCTAGGATTGATATTTCCTACTTGCTTTTCCTAAATTCTCACCAAGGTACTATATCTGATGAAATTCTTACAGAATCTTTTATTTAAATGGATAAATCTACTCGCTTGTGCCTATACATGCACCGTCGTAAAGTTTACCTATGTGGTGTCAAGTTTCATGCAAAGCATCCCGGCGTTGCGATCCTTCTTGAGTCACTATTTTACTCAGTTGCGTATATGGCTTATATGATTTGAATAGTCAATCTACTCTCTTGCGAATACCAACATGCAAGCTTCTCACTGCCTAGTAACATAAGAGCGTACCTTAACACCTCACATGAGTGCATGTCAATCGAAATGGTCACCGTGTGCATGAATATAAAGTCTCTCTGAAAATTTAGATCCTTACGTCCACGTCATAGGAAGATCATGTGTCTCCATAACCTTCGTGTCCACTTGGGACATCCCGCAGTAAGTAGCTAACCTTGTCCTAGTATTGTGGTTGCTCGTGGCATGGTCGTATATTGCAGTTGGGAGCTAATATAGCAGAAGCGTGTCCAACTTATAACGAATGTTTATGTCCCTGTTACACCTCCATAACATGTGTTAATTGTGTTCTTTAGTTAGTGAATTCATTGTGCTAGTTTTCCCACACTTGTTCGATAACCATGAGAGAACATATCTCTATATGAGTCATTGTAAAACGTTCTGTCTTGTAAGGACCCTTGCTAGGCTCTCCGTCAAGAACAAGCACACCTTTGGGGGTTATTATAGCACAATGCCAGTTTCTCATGTTTTTCTGTCTTTCATTAGTATCTGGGTAGTTCCCAAGTTAAAATCTGTGAAGAACTCATTAAGAACATCAGCAAACCCTCCATGATTATTCTATACTATCTCATTGGGTTCCCATATCACTTCAAGTTCATCAAGGGTTGATAGAATGTCGCAATTGCTAAGGTCGAATGATCTTCTCTCGATAATGGATTATCTACACATGTGCTAGTCCAACAATCTGCTCATCAGACTAACTCTCGCCTATAGGTTTTGGGTTGACCAAGGAGAAATACACCTAGTGACACATTCATATGTAAAAGCCTTTCTCTCGGTCATGCCTTATACCGTCTCCCAATATGGCTCACAACAGTTGGTTGCATAGAAGTGTGTTGCAGTGCTTCATTATGAAGTAGAGTTGCGAAATAGAATTGGATTTTTGAATTCTGGAGCTATACATCACGTGAATACATAGAGAGACCTTCTTTCAAAAAATGTAGCTTCTTATAATCGCTTTATATTACCACCGTTCCTAGTGGTTACGATGTAAAGGTTACTTCCATAAGGCTCTTTTCCTTTCTTTTCAATTGTCTTGCATCGTGTGTTGTGTACCCGTAATATTCGATGCGATATTACCTCGATGTCTCGACTAGTTATCCAACTATATGATCTGATTTAATTAACCTTACTTTCATGTACTCTACAAGCGCCCTGAGAGTGGGTAAATTTCCCCTTTTCGATAGACTTCTAATGTCTTTAACTCTGTTTAAGCTTGTCGATTCCAAGTGGTGCTCTTAGTTGTGCTGCCTTACCATCTATTTTCATCTGCTAAATCTCATTGTTTAAAAAAAAACTCATTTTATGTTTCATGGCATCAAAAGAGAAAGTCTTATAACATCAAGGGTGGGGACGTATTCCTTTTGTTAGAATAAATAAATAATGCTGGTACTCCTTGTAGATGCTCTTCTAATGATCATTTACCTGCTATGCTTGTCCCTGTGACTAGATAACCTAGGTTGCTTATTCCTGATAAATGCATTACGATGGCTCATTCTTTTAAACTTATCCATGTGGGCACTTTGAGGCCTTGTTCTATACTAACCCGTAATGGTTTTAAGTACCTTCTCATCATTGTTATTGGTTTCATAGGACTACGAGGGCTTGTCTCAGGAGATTCAAAAGTAATAATTTTCTTTAAAATTCAAGATTCAATTGCCATGATTTCAAACCAAAGTGTATACCCTTTTCCAAAGTCTTAAATGGGTCGGATTAGTTGGGTTACGTGAGTTTCTTCTCACTCGACTTCTAGAATAATTAACTATATCAGTTTCATGCAAGGATAGATTTGCTACCCTCGGTGTTACACCTCCTTGGGAGGATAGGAGTGTCATTTGTCTTTCTCTCTGGAGCATCATGTTAACCATTAGAATGCCTCTAACCAGTACATAATTTCTTCCCAACATCTAGATGTCCGAGCTATGTGGTTTTACTTGAGAAAAGGATGAGATTAGATGCCCTCAGATTTTTGCACATATCATGAGCATATCAATTTGAAAGACAAGTTTGGTCGTATCTTTGGTTCCCTCATATATGATCAATTATCAGGAAGGGTTAAACTGTCTGAAATATGATAATCTCATAAGCATTCAACTTCTTTTCATCCTCACGGGCTTGTGGCATAGATTTCCTGTGTCAAGTAATGTTAAGAGTGTAATTCAACAGCATGTATTTTGAAACCCGTATCACGTTCAAGGTGCTAGAGTATTTTTATTCTTGATAAATGGATTTTCCCTACACTCTAGAAAATGAGTGGTTCACATACTCGAGTATTCCTCCTTAGTAATTCCTATTGCCAATGTACGAGTTACCCCTATGACTTATTTGTCTAATAATTGATGTCCTCATAATAATTAACCACGTCAGTATTATTAGAAGTAACCTTCTGTGTCTCTTAGCATATAACCGCATGAAATGCTCTGCTCAGCACATTAATGTGT